>JAOEHQ010032823.1:0-13084 GCA_025447715.1 Asclepias incarnata | reverse complement strand
ACGGAGCAAAGTTTTTTGGACTAAAACTGTAATTTTTGAAAGGTAGGGACGAAACTTGCAAGCTGGGTACCACGACAGGGACGAAAATTGTAATTGACTCTAAGATAAAATATTGACCATCTTCTTTCAATTTTCCGTTACATCACCTTAAAGCAGTAATTAAATAATTTATTGCATTATTTGATCATATTATTTCATGCGTTTGTAAAATTAAAATAATGAATAAAACTTCACGTGAATTTTTAATTGGTTATAAAAATATATATTAACAATTTTAATTTTTATGAATGCCACGATATATATTTTGCACAAGCATAATCAAACATATAACATTTTGAAAATAGAAATTGAATATTAAAGTTAAAGGATAAATATAAGAAAACATAACTTTGTAACGGTTTTTGAAAATGGACACATAAATTCATAATATTCAACCTTTTTGTTGATAGTTATAAACCAATTGACATTAACATCAACTTAAACACACTTATTTTCGTATCATGTCACATAATTCGTGACAAAAACTTCCAATTATAACTCTTTTTTGAACAGCAAATTTTACACAATACATACATTACTTCTAAATAATTAGATACGCATGTATTTATACTATTATATAAAACAAATGTTTCTTTCTTTCTAAACAAAAAAAAAAAAAAAATTAAACTACCTATTTGCCCTTCTATTTTTCCTTGTCCCTAACAACTACACATTGGATTACCTATAATAATCTTAATGAAATTATATTATAATATTTACCCCTTAACTCCTAAAATAATTACACTACATTCTTTACATTAATAACCTTTACATCCATTAGCTACATTACTTGCCGCTGTCAGTACCACCACCCGCCGCCGCCGCCGCCACCCTGTTGCTACCCCCGCCATCGCCACCACAACGCGCGAGCATCTGTCTTAATAAATATTAAAGCATCCCCCCCCCCCCTTTCTCCTCAAATTCAAGGGCAAGGAACGAAAATACCAAAAATACCCCCCTTTCAAAAGCCTTTTTTTCATAATTATTTCATATGCCTATAATACCATTATTAATTTACATCATTTATCCCCAAACTCTTAAAAAAATAACAATACTATCCCCTTTTAAACCAATAACATTTACATCAATCACTTACACTACTTGTCGCTGTCATCACCGCCCATCGTCACCACCATCACCTCACTGTCGCCGCCGCTACTATCGCCGTCGCCGCTATCGCCGCCGTCACAACGCACAGACATCCATCTAGTCACATATAATACCTCGACTTACAACCAAGATACAAAGCCTCTTTCAAGTGAACTAACTCCACATTTATCTCCAAACCTACTACGTATTATACTATTCTTTATAAGGAAATTATATATTAAATATTGTTAATGTTAATATTAGGGAGCATTATTATTATTATTAGAGAAATGCTAAGTTGACAAACTAATTACTAACAAAAGTTTACAAACAAATCTTCCACCAATCAAATCAAGTTATTTTGTCTCTTTCTTCTTTCTCTCTCTTTGTTAATTGGTCCACATCACATGTCACATGTGTTCGTAATAATTTATTTATAATATGTTTGTAGATCTAACATTCCTCTTATTATTATTATTACTTGGAGCGTTGAATGTGTGATTACCTTTTCTTTATAAATAAAGAGAAAGAAAATGAAAAAATAAGAGTCATCAAAAGATAACCGAAAGAAGAAACAAATAATGTCGACTATCACAGTTCCGGCACATGCTACCTCCATCACCGATGATGTTGAACAACTTCGTAAAGCCTTCTCAGGTATATATTTCATGTATATATATATATATATATATATATCTCTGTGTGTGTGTGTGTGTTGATCTTCAGATCTTATCAACTATAATATATTATATATGTACATGTATATATATCCACTCAATATTGATCTCACACTTTTGATCTTATCTTGTTTCATTTGATTTCATGTGTGTTACATGATCATGGTACTGTGTTGTTTAGTCTTACATTTGAATGTGAATCTATGTCATTGACTTAAGTTTTATAGAATCTGGTCTTGTGTTTTTTTAGATGATAATATATACTATATGTCTTTATATGTTATATGTATGTCTATTGTCTAGTTAGTTTTTGAATCTAGTTATAACTATGATTCACTATACATTGATAACCGGCAACACTGACCGTCCCAAGAACAATATGTGAAAAACAGTGTGTGATCTGTAAAGTAGAGTGTCTCTGCTAATTGCTTTGTGATCAATTTTGTTATTTTTGAAGGATGGGGAACAAACGAGAGTTTGATCATTTCAATCTTGTCTCACCGAAACGCTGAACAGCGAAAAAAAATTCGAGAAACGTATGCTGCAACCTACAATGAAGATCTCCTTAAATCGCTCGATAAGGAGCTCTCGAATGACTTTGAGGTTGATCTTAATTCTTAATCTTAGATAGTATTATAAAGTAAAACTGACTAGAAGGATCAGGATCAAATTTTTTCAAATGGGTTTTGTGTTTTTTTGTTTTGTTTAGAGGTTGGTTCATCTTTGGGCTCTCGGTCCATGTGATAGCGATGCATATTTGGTGAACGAAGCGACAAAGAGATGGACTAAAAGTAATCAAGTTCTTGTGGAGATTGCTTGTACTAGATCTGCTCATGATCTGCTTCTTGCAAAGCAAGCTTATCATGCTACCTACAAGAGATCAATGGAAGAGGATGTTGCATATCACACAACTGGCGACTTCCGAAAGGTATAAAGCATTTAAAAGAAACCATTGATATTTATAGTTATTCTGTCAAGTAAAGTTAAGACTAGACATGTTGTTGTAGCTGCTGTTGCCGCTAGTGGGCACATACCGTTATGAGGGAACTGAAGTGAACATGACTCTTGCCAAAACTGAAGCCAAGTTGCTCCACCAGAAAATTTGTGACAAATGTTACAACGACGATGATCTTATCAGAATCCTTGCAACAAGAAGCAAAGTACAGATCAATGCAACACTCAACCAATACAAGAATCAGTTTGGAAAAGATATCAACAAGGTACGAGTACAAACTTGTCAACGATTGTAGTAAAGTTGTGTTTGGATTTGCATTTAAGAACTCTGCGTCATAATAGTTGATAATTTGCAACTATAAACTGCAAAAGCAAATCCAAACACTCTCTCCAGCGGCCCATTTGCCTACATTTTGATTAATATGACTAAAGTTGTCAGATATCACATAATCACTTACAAATCATACGTCAAACGCCACCCTAGAGAGAACCAAATCTTGAAAGTTATAACTTAACCATTCTAACCATTTTCTTATGCAGGATTTGAAAGAAGATTCAAAGGACGAGTACCTTTCATTACTGAGAGCGACCATTAAGTGCTTAACATACCCTGAGAAGTACTTTGAGAAGGTAATTAGGCTATCAATCAACAAAACAGGAACTGATGAGGGTGCACTCACACGTGTTGTTGCTACACGAGCTGAGGTTGACATGAAAACCATCAAAGAAGAGTATCAAAGGAGGAACAGTATCCCTCTAGAGAAGGCAATTGCCAAGGACACTAGAGGAGATTATGAAAACATGCTATTGTCTCTCATAGGTTGTGCTGATGCTTAGAACTGAAATTCTGAAAGCGGTCGGTGATCTATGGTACATTTTGATTTGAGGTTGTTTTCAGTTTGTGTGAGAATGTAATGTGGTGATACCATTCTGGGTGTGTTTTCGTGCTTTATGTGAACTTTCGTGCTAATAAAGTCGGATGATCTTTCCGTTGAGTATTATCTCTGGTATTTAGTAAATGTGTTCTGGACTTGTACGAGTAAAGACATTTACTCGATGGTTTGAGTACCATAATTTAAAGTATCACCGCTGATAAACACCATGGTTACCAAAATAACCTATACCAAGTTGCCAACATATCTTTCATGTTTCCTTTTCATCGTCTCATTATGTAATGTAACTCCTAAAAATTTCTAAAATAGGACCACTCTTGTATTGGTCCTGGTTCTTAGCTAAAAACCAACAATGATCTTAAAGCTTAAACAACGTTAACCAAAAGAGTTGTTGCCTAGTGGTAAAATCTTGGTCTCTAAAAGTGAAAATATGTGAATATCCCAAGTTCGAATCCTTTAAGCAAAAAAAAAAAAAAAAAAACCAACCCTTGTGGCACGGAGGTTCACCCGTGACAAATCGGGGCTACCCGTAAAGCGGGTGGTCTCCCTATGATTAGTCGGCTCGCAAAGCGAGTCGGGTACCTAACAGTAAAAGAAAAGCTTAAATAACGTCAAAACTCTCCTAACCAATTGCCCTTTGGTCTTTATCAAGCCTATCCTAACCAAATCCCTGTCTATTTTCCAACCATAAGCATCTAGAGCGGCAATCATATCAGCTGTGGGTTGGCGCATTGGAATAACCGGACTCGAACACAAGACATATGATAATAGTGTCAAAGAACCTCAACCCAAACCTAGACACCCTGCAACACATTTATCTAAATAGGTCATAGAGGTTGCCTTCTCAAACTTCTATATTACATATACTTTTTAAGCGTTGCATACTTTAACGGGTTGGCAGGTCAACAAGATAATATATCTAAACTCAAAACTCACCCATTCAAGAAACAGGTATCTCAACTAGAATACCATCCGTTTATGAAACACCTTAGATGTCGACTCATTTACGACCAAAACTCATACAGCCCCAGGCCCCAGCCCAAACCCACTTATATCAAATCAGGTTCGGGAACCCACCCCTATCAAATTAGGTCCGGCGGTCGTGTCGAAAATTGCCACCATATAAGCATCCAAATGGTACAAGTCATAAAGACTCTTTTTCTTTTATCAAACCATATTTTTACTAATATTCTACTATGAATAAGTTTTGTTAGAAAGGTTTATCCAACACATAAAAGCCTTTTCAAAACTTTTTCAACATACCTTTTGTAACGTTTTCCATATCAAAAGCTTAGATAACTAAGCTTTTCCTTCATCTTTGTTTTGCTGATGATCTCTTGATGTTTTGTAAGGGTGACCCAAAGTCGATAAAGGTGTTAATGAATGCATTAGATGAGTTTAGTGAAGTCTCTGGGCTGAAGTCAAGTATGGTGAAGAGTACAGTTTTCTTGGGAGGTATTAACGGTGAGGAAAAAGAGGTGTTGATAGCTGTTATTATGTTTGAAGTTGGTACACTGCCGGTCAGATATCTCGGTGTGCCATTAATCTCTACAGATTGTCTTATAATCTCTACAGATTGTCTTATAACCATTGTCATGGAATCATTGATAGAGTGAAGAAAAGACTAATGGACTCGAAGAATAAGTCCCTTTCACTTGCCGGAAGATTACAACTTGTCCATTCGGTTGTCTTCGATTCAAGTTTATTGGTCTTCTGTGTTTATTTTGCCTTCTGCAGTTCATAAAGAAATTGAGAAGCTTATGAGAGGTTTTTTGTGGTGCAATGGCATTATGGAAAAAGGTAAAGAAAAAGTAGCGTGGCATGAGGAGTGTTATTCACACACACAAAAGTGAAAATGTTCCATCGGCCAATCTGGTTTGGTTCTCACAGAACATACATCGCCATTCGTTAATTCTTTGGCTGGCTATTAAAAGAAAAGCTTAGAACTCAAGATGTTTTGAGAAGATGGGTGATAAACGCCAAGTTAAAATGTGGTTTTCGTAAAGCTGTTCCCGACTCTCATGACCACTTGTTTGTGCAGGGTTCTTTTGCTAAAGAAGTTTGGGAGGTACAGGGGTTCGAGTATTGTCTTGCAGTCCTGTTAATAAGTCCATTTGGAGCATAACCCAAAGATTGTTACTTGCTGCTACTGTGTACTTTATATGGAAGGAAAAAAAGAGAAAGAGATCTGTTGTAGTTTAGTGTGTAATCATATTGTGGAATTGATTAAGCCTAAAAGTTGAGAATACTCGGCAAATTCAACAAGCGTTTGGTTATAAAATGTGCATCATGCACAAGGGATGAAAGGTCTATAAATGGTAGATAGAATAAATAGAAATGGTAGTTCCAAGGTTCGGTCACATTGGCTACAGAAATTTTTTGTGATTAGTTTAAAGTACCAAGTTAGGAAGTGATACTGGTATTTTTTTCAAAAAGCTTTTCCGAAGCATGTTTCAGGTTGACACACAGATAAATATTGGGTACGCGGCATATGCCCCATAAAAAACATAAAAATAAAAATAAAATAAAATAAACGCTAAGCTTTTCCTAACTTGTAAGGAATTTTGTAGCGCTAATAAGTCTTGCAATAAGAACTTTCATTGGCAGAGACCACTTTTTATTTCTATTCCACAGCTACATCGGTTTAGGAAGTTTTAAATAACTTTCCACTTCTGAAAATTCTCAAATAAAGCACACACACATCGAGTCCTCGGACACAAGCATGGTAAGCATAGATAAGATCCTCAAAAGTCATAACAAGTTCGACAGGTTTGCAAATTTATCACAGTTTGTCACAAATTTTTAAGCACTCGGGTAGTACCATATCAAGAACTCGTGCACCATTTGCTATGAGAAAGCGCCAATTTACTGTGCACGAAGAACTTCAATCTCAAACACCAAAGTTGAGTTTGGCTGAATGCCCCATGCAGGAAATCCGCCGGCGCCATACGCATAGTCAGGTGAGCACTGTAAAATGGTAATTATAATGGATAAGTTATATCTTTGTCGTAATATCACAAAAATTGACTATTACAGCAAATGCCAATAAGAGAATATGAAAACGTAAATCATATGAATAAAAATATCAAATGTGTATACCCTTAGCCTAGCAACTTCTCCCAATTGCATTCCCAAAACACCTTCATCCCAGCCTGCATAGTGTATGGCAAGTCAGATACAAGAAAAAACATCTAAACTAACTAAAGTCATGACAGCACGATAGTTTTCATATTATCAAGCATTCGCAATCAACTATGCTCTCTCATGTTGTAATTGTATAAGATAAATAGGCTCTTACGTAACTAAAGTTCAAAAACCAGAACATGTGGCTCTAACTCTACGTCAAGGTCTCATACCTAAATCGCAAACCTTATGTCAAACTACACAAATTTGAACTTCATAGAACTTTACCATGCACAAATCGACAAGAATTTGGAACACAGCTTCAATTGTGCAATAATAATATACTTCAACCAACCCATCCATATTGTTCAAAGCGAGAATCTTATCAAATGTTCAAAAATCAGAGCTTTAACAACCCATAAGTGCTCAACATTGATTTCATGACAAATAACAGTTCAAGCAATTAATACAAGATTACAACTTACCATCCAATAAACTCATGAGCATATAACTTATTCGTAATTTAGTATCAATATCTAGGAGAAAAAAGTACCAAACCCAAAAAAAAAAAACTAACTCGATAGTTCAACTTATTCTTACAATTGCATGCAACACATATTTTGCAGTTTCCTCATACCCAACTCATGATGTGATTGGGTATCGTTGACATTGATATAACTACTTATAAAGTTTAACTTCATATGTTTGTCTCAACACTAAATACCTTCTTATAGTGATATAACTCGATTTGATAACCCCAAACCAAAAGTGAACAAAATGTTTTTGATGGAGGCATTTCACAACAAAAGGTGAGTTAGAAACAGCATAATGGTCATTTCAACAACATCAGATAATTATAGCTTGACAGAATATACACCCTCAACAATATATTACCTTTGATAACTTGGCCTTGACCAATTTTGAAGGAGAATGGCTCTTGTCCTGGATCTTTTGTGCTACATTACCGAAATAAATCACTAAATAAACATACATCAAAACTAGATGAAATTGGTAATACACCGGAAAAAAATATGCACAACAGTTCTAACCTCCAGAATTTTTGAGAAAGATCACCATTTTTCCCTGAAAACCACAATTAAAATGCACAAATCAGAATAGAATATATTAGTAACCATATAAAATTTGAGGGTGTTTGATTGCTTATTAAAATTTAATGATCATTCAATCATAATCATACAGTAGTTATAAAACCATCAATGATTAGTTCTTGTTCGGATTTTAACTATATCCCAAAGAGCAATATACGTTAAAACTCAATTTTATATCCGTTATGATACCACGCGCTTCAAATATTGTTAATCGACTTAGAACTAAAGATACGTCTGGGAAACTGTGTTTACTTGTATATTTTCGTATCCATATGATTGTCACTAATAAATTTACTCTTGCTATTCAGGAAGATGAAATTCTATCATGTATCATAAAAAATTTGAGCCGAAGATTGATTTTTATATGAATACGTGTAGCCGATGTAATGTATCTAAAGATATGCTTTGTTTGTTATGCTTTATTGTGTTTCGATACACCGATCAGTTGTCTTGATGATGTTTGTTGTTGCTTACTTTTTTTTGAACCGCAAATTTCTTACAACACCTAATTTACTCCCAACTAATTTTTATAAGCATGTGCCATCCACCAAGCGAGCTAACCCCACATTGGCTTTTGGATTTGCTTACTAGTTTAATGATAAGTGAGAGCGGATTTTGAATAAGCAGCTTGAAATAAGCAACTTCAAACTGCTTATTTAAGCAATCTAATTTACTTACTCCGAGATATATCTAATTACATATATATATATATATAGGCAAATAATGTTTTGGATTCAGATCTCTAAATCTACAAACCATCACTTAAATAAAATGAGTTTAAAAGATCACTAGCAACTATTAAAAATAAAAACGTATAACTAACCTAAATTAATGAAACAGACTGTTAGGGTTTCAGTCAATTAGGGTTTTGAAGATAGTTAGAGAGAAAAAAGAGATCGGAATATACCAAATCCGGTACAGTGAACGGTGACATTTTGACCGGGTACGGGTTTAGGGCCGTTTCCGGGTCGGATTACTTCCTTCTCAATTCCCATTTTCGATCGCTTTTTTTACTTTTATTAGGGTTTTGATTTTGTGCTTTTTAAATTTTAATCGGCCACTGTGGTGGTGTTTATAACCGATGTTTGATGGATGATATAGTGTGCCGACTGAAAGCACGTGATACTCACGTGGGCCTAAAATGATATAAGAAGCTTCGTGATAGTAAAGTGGGGACTCGAATGATACAAGAAGGTTTAAATAAGGAGAAATGTTAAAGTTTTTTTTTGGGTAACGAGTGGAGAAATGTTAAAGTTACAAATAAATGCTTATTAATATTTTTTACAAACTGACGTGGACCAATGAAACAAAGAGAGAAAGTGAATAAAAAGGAAATAAAAATAATTCTATTGGTGATTAATGATGACACGTGAGTTTGTAAATGTTGTTAGTAAAGAGTTGTTTGTCAATCTAGCATTGCTCTTAAATAAGATGTTAATGATGACACGTGATTAATGTTATCAATATTTTCAAAATAATAATAATAATAATAGAAACGTGCTCATGCAATGCGCGAGATAGATTAGTTTATAATTCTTCGATGAAAATATAGCCTGCTAGACTGATCCGACAACCGACTTCGTTAAACCGTTGACTTTCTATGGTGGTCAGTATTGGTGACATTAAAAATAAGTAATAATTATTAATATGAATTAGCTAATCTATATTAATTAGTTTTTATGGTCAAATGTTGATTTTTTATTTATTAATATAATATATGATTTTTTTAATTTAATTTATATGCATGTTTAGGGACAAAATAGTCATTTTGCTTTACTTAAAATTTTTAAATTTTAAGATCCATGTTCAAATGCTTTATAAGGTAATATAGATATAGGGCATAATTTTGTGAATTATTTTCGAATTCTTTTTATGACATCTTCCGAATCAATTGCAGGATGAAAATTTAACACTAACATTTATCATTAAAAAATATATATATTTTTGCCACTTCTAGCAAGATTTTTGGTAATTTTTAACAGTTTTTAAAAGCTTTGGATATTTTTTCGGACGAAAATGGTTAATAATTGAGGTGTTAGAAAAAGGAATAGAGATGCAGAGTGGTATGCCATACTACTATTGCGTGGTAAACTAAGATAATGTGTCATATTTTTATTGAGCGAGACCAAGAATGATTTGTCACATTATAGTCTTTCGTTTGTGTCTAGTGGTCGTGGAAACGATCAAACACTGTTAGACAGAGTGTCCACACATCACTGGTGTTTTTGTTATATTAAGTACCCAAGCTGAGTTCGAACGCAGCTTAACAAAGATACATATTTTTCTAACAAAAAAACACATTTATTGGTTAAAAAGCCACTCATTTTTTAAGTTTCACAAAACGTTAATAGCGATTGCTTTCAAACATCAAATAAAATAAAATTAACATAAATTACAACATATTTTCATTGTATTTTAAAACTGGATAAATTATAGATAAGGTGTGTCTAATTTCGTTTGGCATATACATAACAATGTGAGAAAAGGGCTCTTTTATCAATTTTATTTATTATAATTTATAATTTATAATTATAAAAACTAATAATAAATTTTTTTTAATTCATTGGAACATTATTTTCTATACTTTATACGGATATCATTTTATCAATTTATTACACAAATGAACGTCGTCACGACACCTCACACGCTGTATATTTTCACCGTCGCATCGCGCAAGCATCCATCTAGTATCTATACTATAGCATATGGATAGTGTCTTAAATTTTGAATTTTTCAACATTTTCATATTTAAATTATTTTTGTATTTTATTTACTTAATCATTTATATATAAATGGTTTACAACTAAATAACAAACACAATTATATACATGTGTTTTGGACAATCCAAAGTCAGAGTAAGCGGTCGGCAAAGCTGTTCGTCGTCACCTCTTGTGAAATGTCGTAACTGAAATTTACAAATATTATAAAAATTAAGAAATCATCTATAGCCGCACATTGTGCGAGTATGATTTCTAGTTATATTATAAGCATGAAGGTGTTGACTTAATTTTTGAAAATTTTAAGAACGGGATAGTTTTGGTAAGTATTAATTATATAATTAATAATAAATTGTTTTTCTAATTTGGGGGGAAAAAAAATTAATGGATATAATAGTAATTTTAGCCAATTTTTTTCATTTTTAAATATTACATCAACAAATAAAAACACACTCTAAAATATATCTATGTGTTAGATAACCCAAATCCGACGGTTGGCAAAACCTTTATAGTGTTGCAAATATTGATGTGAGTTGCACATAGTAAGGGTTATCAAGTAGCGATCAAAGTTTAACACCCTTTAGGGAAAATGATGTGTATAATTAAAATAGCCCCCTCAAGGATGATTATTGCAATTATCTATTCTATCGGAAGGAATGATTCGTTCAAAAATGGAAGAGCACAAGAACATATTTTGTAATTTACTCTAAAAGCATAAATTAGATGTTTAATCACAAGTCTAGAATATCGTTAAAATTGTTAAAGCATAAATCTTGTATTAAGGGTTTAAACACGAGTCTAGAAAGGAATCCATATTTACTTAATAATTTTTTTTCATATACAACCGTTACAAAAAGTATACAACATATAATAGTGTGTCAGTGTGATGTTGTGCACATTTCACTGCATGACACAAAAAAAAGATATAAATAATAAAAAAAATGCAAGCTTGAAAATTTAAAAGCACCGACCACTCTGACCAGAAAGAATGGTCAAACCCTTTTGTTATGACAGAACAAATACCGAAGAAAACTCAGACTTAATTCCAAACAGTTCATTAGGACAAACACATAATTATGAACATAACCAACCTAATCAGCCAAAAGTGCACGTATTTGGTCCATACACTATCATGTACCCTAAAAAAAACAAATGATAAAAAGAACCACAAACGCACAGTCAAAGCCATATGAATGTCATCAGCAAGTAGCACCAGACAAGAGTAAAAAGATAGACCCGGAAATAATAATGTAGAAAACAAATGAGTTAGAACCTAAACCAATGCAATGCTACTCTCGCCACCTGGTGGCTTGCGAACGCCACCTAGATAGTCTCTAGATTCTGCTTTCCCGTCAGCAAAGATGTTACTTCCACTCATTTCCCGAAGCTTTGCAGAGCTTAATGGCTTTTCTGATGATGCCGGAGTCTCGTCTCCTTTGAAAATATTGTTTCCTGAAAGCTCTGTAAACTTCTGGCTCGGGATCTTTTTTGCTGTCTTGATGGGTTCTTCACCCTTTGTCTGAGAAACAAAAGGTGAACAAATGGGTCAACTGAAATTGGTCCCACTCATATGATACATGAGAACTTCAGATGGGACACATAAAACAAAGAAACGAGAATGGTAGATGCCGCAATATAGATTTGGGTTAAAACATGTCAATTTAACATACAGGTCAGATTGTGCCAGTCCGGTTTGGTCAATCCACAAACAATTATTTGCCCATATTTTAGAACATTGTAAACCTTTATGAGAATTATGATTACCAGAACAACACTTATACGCTAATAATCTAAAGGTTTGAACAAAATGATTTAGAAGGTTGTATGCATTACACGTAAACCTTTGACTTGCACCTCTAGTAGAAACAAGCGGGACCCAAAAAGATTAGATGGAACTTTAATGTGGTTGTGGTAATCTCTTAAACGACATGTCAATAAGGTAACACTTGCGACGACGGAACATAAAGAATTGATTATATAATGGAAGAGAAACAATATATCTTTTTCGAAATATTATAGGAGTAAAGTCGTTGTGATATACTTATACAATGTCAATGAGAGAAAAATTGTAGGGGCAGAATAACATGAAATAACTTGGTTTTGTTTTAACCTTAGAACTCATTTAAATCAATTAAGTATTGTTGGTGGGTAACATGCTATCTCTGACAGTACAGCTTTTAAAGCAAAGGGAATGCTTCATTTTCAAGAGAAGTAGCAGTTTTTTCAATGATTATTTAAGAGCCATTTCAGAAGCCAAACATTTAAAATTCATTAAATTATTTTTTAAGAAAGGCGGAACCTTTCAACCACTCACACAACTTGGGTGGGAATTCGATTTTTAAAAGGTTTTGGAAATAAATTTTCAAATACTAAAGGGCTCATGTTATATCTGCCATGGGGATAGACAAAATTGTACTATGTCTGCCTGCTTGGATATCGGTACAGATCTTTCAAGATGTTTAAAGTCAAACCTTAAATCAGAC
>JAOEHQ010032812.1:0-13085 GCA_025447715.1 Asclepias incarnata | reverse complement strand
ATTAATTTCATTAAGGGTATATTGGGTATTCAATAAAATCATGGATAATGTTAGTTATATTAGTAAGGGCATTTTAGATATTTCAAAGGTAAAAAGTTTAAAAAGGGGGGAGGAGTACTTTGTTTTATAAAGAAGTAAAGATTTGTAATTTATCCCAATTAAAAAATTAACTTTAAAAAACCCTAATATATATTCTACATAAATATTTTTATATTAAAATATTCTTCCAACAACTAACAAACACAATATCTCCCTACTCACACGTTAAAAAATTTAGAATTTGCGGATGTCGAATTGAAGCCGACCGTCGTCATCCTCATCCTTTTCATGATTGAAATTTTTGAATAGCATTTGTAAATTTCATTTAAGCCTAATTATATTTAATTTTTGATAAAGCATTTACCATCCCACGCATTACGCGAGGACGATTCTAGTTCAACATTAAATATATAATGTATAGGTTAGACTTATGTCATGTAAATGTAACGAACTTTGACTGAACTTTTATTGTTTAGAACAAACTTTCAAAACATTTAATTTGATGTATAATGAATATATAATCCGTTACAATTTAATGTATAACTTAATAAAAACTCTGTTCAATTAGTAACATGGAAAAGAAGTCCATCTTTTGTGAATTTCATCAAGTTTATTAAGATTCAATAATACTAATTATAAATTGAAAACCAAAAAAGTTTGACGTGCTAATATATTATACGGTTTAAAGTTTAAACGTAAAAAGGTCATAACTGGTTTTTATGTAGCGAATTTTTCTTTGTAATTAAAGTACTGATTCATATCTCAAGATAATTTGGAAAAATATTCGATGTTTCCATAATGGACGCCATAATACGGATCGGTTTTAACAGATTTTTCGTTAACTTTTATATCAAACGTTAACAATTTGTAAGTTCTTTACATCAAATAAGTGTTTTGAAAGTTCAATTCGTTCATACAATAGAAAATTTATTCTTACATCGCCTCATGATAGCAAAATAGAATAACATTACTTTCTTCCTTCTTTTCCTCCTAGTGTTGAAGAGTTGAAGTACTCCTCTGGAAAGAAAGATTAAAAAAGAATTCCATTTGTGCCCCCAAAATTTCAAAATGGTTGTGTACGTTCGATCGACGGATCGCCCCCAGCGCGCCTTGGCACCTTATGGTTGTCTATCATCATAGATTGCTTGAAATCGATATTTGTTTATAAGGTGGCTGCTTGAAATTATCTAACCAGGGAACGGAGGTCACTATATATATCCAACTTATTTTGTTTGGTGGTCGGTTCTGGTTCAACTTAGTTAGTGATCAAATACTTACAATTCAATTAAAAACATTATCAACCGGATGAACAGTCGTGTTAACTCGGATTCTAAAACATGATTGGAATTGAAGTGAAGATCAACATATGTATGTGTTTTTATGTGTGTGGGGGCATATATATATGGCAAACCAGTGGTTAAGCCAAAGGAGCTGAAGGTTTTAAGTCATGCTCCCGCATCACATACATAAAATAAATAAGGGGTGTTCGGCCAATGGACTTGATGTCACATTGGTAAGATACTTGTACTTTGGGGTTTTCTATCATTGTTCAAGTCTTGGGAGGTGGTATTCTCGAGTTTTGTGAAGTCTTGGGTTCCATCCTAGGGATTCGAGTTAGTTTAGAAGTAAGAGTAGGATAGTTTGCCGTTAAAAAATAAAATAAAAATTAACGGGTGTTCGGCATGGAGGTGAATGATAACAAGAGTAAAATTGGTGTATCCGTGATAGAAATGAAAATATAAAGTGACTTGCTGTAACTTGCGTGGTCATATTAGATTTGTTAATTACTACACCTAATTAACTTGTGTTATGGTCTTTGTTTCCAAAGTGTTTAACAAATTAAAGAGAAAACAAAACAAAAAGTCATGATATGTGTCATAAAGCCATAACTGCATCGGTCACTCACTTCCAAAACTTATTGGGTTTTCCTTCTATGTCTATGCAGTCATGCAGAACAAGATTCTCAAAATGGTCTCAGAGATGCCAGTAACATATACTATATGCACAGTGCATGCATGTCTTATGTCTATTGTCTACTCGATCTCTAAAACTTCATTAGTTTAATTTTCTTTTTTTTTTTAAATCGAAGGGAACCCTTAATCCTCGGTATCGCATTGGTACCAACATGCATAGGCCACACAACACATGTTTCTTTAATTTCTTTCACTTTCATTTTGTATGACTTTTGTAAAATATATTTAGTTATCCTAATTTAATTTGTTTGTATAGCATCCTTTCTATTTTATATTTTGTGGAAGCTTTATGGTTTTCTGCAACCACCTGTTAATCCAAAGTGGTTGCCATGTTAATTTGTATATAAATATTGTTTTAAAAATGTTGTGCTTTCTCGGGTGATACTTAGCTGACAGGTATGGGAATTTACCACACATATTCACTTGTTTATTTCACCTTTTGGCCGGGGACCTTCTGGAATAAGCAGTCTCTTTACCCATGGGTAGAGGCAAGACTGTCTACATCACACCTCCCTCATACTCCGCCTATGACGGGATTAGATACCGTTGTTGTTGTTGTGGTGCTTTCTCCAAATGAAGCTTAACTACCACTCCTCAACAAAAACTCATACCTATAGTTAGCAAGAATAGAACTTGAACACTTATAATGAGGGCCGAACGTAGTCAAACATAATTGGAGGGGCCAACAAGTAATATGTGATTATCTTTAAAGGCTATATTAAAAAATATATACTAGCAAGTAGCAACTAATTTTTTTTTGGAAGGGTCACAACCTCCTTTTGTCCCTTCAAAGATCCGTCCCTAAAAGTTAGAACATTGAAAACGCTTGTTGTGGTAAGCCGATAATATCCTGTTGTTTGACGACGTGGTCGACCAATAATATTAGTAACTCCCATTGATAAATAACGAAATTGAGATTTATTCACCTAATTAATATAATCGGCCTTGTAGCAAGACGAGAATGAGAGATCAACATTTTATGCAACAAAGAATTATTTCAAAAGGTATTATAATCCATGTTAGATAATTTTAATTGAACTCTAACAAAATTAATTCAAATAATATGACTATAGACATACATTATAATATGTGATTTGATACAAAACATAGCATTATTACCTATGGAGGATGCGGTTTATACACAAGTTATATTATTTCATATGCAACAAAGATATGTATTTTGACACTTACACCCTAACATCACTTTTAGTAGGAGGCGGAGCTAGTTGGGGGCTAGAGGATACTCGGCCCCTTCCAACTAACACGACTTCTAATATAAATTTTTATTCCAAAACTTAAATCAATGTTGATTTTTCCAATCGGTTCCTCCCAATCATGCAACCGATCCCATTTAATATCAAATTTTGGCTCCGACACTCTTTTTAGTAAACCGTCTATGTGCAAGCGGTAGTCCTCCGGGTGGGAGGTTGGGTATCTTTAATCTGTTAGAGTAATGCCAATATAAGCTCCACATTGAAATCATATTGAACTAACTTTTTCCCTCCAACAATCCCAATAATAATTGGACTTCATAGTATCCTATCTAATTAACTTTTAACGAAAAATGTTAGTTGTTAATAGTTAGTTTTCTCAAGTTAATAATTAGACGTCAATCTCCGGATTTGAACTCAGGATCTCCAGAGAGGTAAAACATCTCACTTCCTCTTTGTATCACTAAACCAAGGGCTCATTGACATGATATCCTATATAATAATAGTTCACAATACACATAAAATGGAAAAATAACACTAGTTACCAGGATCATGGCATTTTTTTTTATACCACGCTTTAAATAATGATGTTGTTGCCACAATACGTACTCTATGAATTGAAGACTTTGCGAATATTGGTATGTTTTTTCATATACCTTTTTATGCGCCTAATTCGGTCTCTAACATAACATTACCTTCGACATACTATTTTTTAAACAAGAGGTCTATATATAGACCGATCAGTATTAATGTTGGTTTTCCATATTTTTTCAATATAGCAATTGATTTTTATATTAGCATGCATTTGTTTCTTACAATTTTCAATATGGAATTGAATTTTAAAGTGATATGTGCTCACAACATGATACTTCTCTTGTGACTTTTTTTTTTCTTGATGCATCAAAAATCATTAAAATATATAAAAAGAAATATAACATATATAAGAATACTTCTTATACTTTTTATTATATTATTTTTTATATAGAAATAGAAAACTACACTTTGCAAATTAGTTATGAGATATATAAATGTTAAAACAAATGTCTATAGAAAAAGAAAATCTCCTCCAAAGTGACTTAATGGTTAATATTCTGGATTTCTTTACAAAAGATCTTAAGTTTAAATCTCGCTAGATACAATCTTGGAGATAGCCAGATAAAGATTGAAATCCGGTCACGCAATACTCCATTTAAACATCATACATTTGAGTTTAAAAAAAAAATAAAAAAATTTGTTTGATATTTTGATAACATGAATAAATAACCTTATTCGACGTAAAAAAATTGTATTGTATGTAAAACGTAATAACGTATAGACCCATCTATAAAGTTGAAATGGGCTTTCTAAACCTAAATAACAAGAAAGAAACCCAAACTCAGCCCACGAGAGTGAGAGAAAGATACAACAGTGGTCAAGTCGTTGACGGAAGAAACCGAGAATTCAATGGAAAGATCTCTGCCGCCGTCGCCACCGCCACAGCCACCAAAAGAAGCAGTAATTCGTGGGTATAAATTTGTTTGGCGTGTTCTTCTTATTTCTAACCTTGCTCTTGGAGGTCGGTCTATTTCTTCTTTCTATTAGATGTTTTCTTTTGTTAAGGGGTGTTTGACTTAGCTTATTTTGGCTTATTTGTATTTAACTTATTGTTTGATGAGCCAGTTTTAGTGGCTTATTTTTTGGACTTATGAGCTTATCATGACTGTGTAATTGCAAAATAAGCATAAATCAAACTCAAATAAGCAAATAAGTTTGAAAATAAGGTAAGCCAAACACCCCCTTAATTACTCACTCACTATGAAAATGTGTATCTATACATAATTACTTGCATATATTATGTGTTTATATCACTTCCTGTTATAGCTTAATCATGTTAATCACATTACATTATACACAATTTTAATGGGGTGTTTTTTTTCCTATAGTTTTGTAATTGGTTGATATGGTGCAATTTTTCTAAGGAAAATGATCGAAAGGCCTGAAACATAAAATTAAAAATAATAGATATCTAAAAAAAGAGAAAATGTGTGCATTAAGCATTGAACAAAGTAGGTCTGTTTTTAGGTATAAACCAACACCAAGGTGGCCTAGTGGTCGGCCGTTAAGTTGAAAGACTTGTCCTCCCCCCGTAACCTAGAATAGAGAAAATCTCATTCATTTACCGTTTTAGGCCTATATATCTTTACTTTTGTTCATTTGCAAGAATTTTAAGCATTTGACAATTCTGGTCAGGTTAGCTAACAAAATTAAAAATAAACAAAAGAATTATATGAAATAAGATTTAGGACTCGAATTGATTATAGACATTGGTTACTTAAGACTGCTGTTGCAATTTCCGTGCCATCTTAAGCTTCCAAACAAGACATCTTACTGAATGTTAAGAGATCACGGCCAGTTAACCTTTAATTTATTGTACTTATTTTGCAGCTTACATATTTACCAGGCCTAGAAAAAAAGAAACAGCAAAGAAAGACAAGAAACATACTGAACTTCCTTCTGCTCCTGAGATAAAAACCATTCCTGAGTCTGAAGGATTTGCCGCTACACCTGACTATGAACCTGAGAAAATGCAGGTGCCGGTTCCTGAAAGTCAATGGTCAAAACCTTTCAAATGGTAGTTAGACAAAGATGGTCAATGTCAAAGCTTTTTTCATACAAATACAAATATGGGATGATAGAGAAAAACCGACTACAAAATCTTCGATCCTCTTATGGGTTTCTTTTTTTTCATGCCCCGCTTAGAAGAAGATTACGAGGAGTGATTTGCTTTGATTGTTGTTTTTTGAAAGGTTACGATGTAGTGGTCGTTTGTAATTGAGATTTTTCATTGATTACTAAATAGGATCTATATAGTGAGGTTAGTGCCAAAAGGTAATAAGGTATATTAATCTTGTTAAAGGAACAAAAGGAAGAGAACGGTCATTGGCTTTGTATCTTGGTGGTAATCAATAGTCTGCTGCATGTTTCGTACTTTTTTTTCTATATTTATGCATACCCAATTCGCTCTTCTCATTACTCTTGACTAAATTCCTCTATTTGTATGGCCAAGTTAGCAGTTGAGGGTTTAACCCATTACTGTAATAGCGTTATAACAGCAAATGGGGAGTCAGTCAAGTTTATGTAACAGATCAATTCTAGAAGGCCAGCCACTACATAGAGAGATTCATATATATATATATATCATGAGCGATACAAGAAAAATTTAAAATTAAACCAGAGTTCCAAGATAGTAAATGTGTGAAGGTTTTTTTTAGCTTTCAACTTTCTGCTCAACTAAATTTAAATCAACCAACTTCTATAAATATTTGATTTAAAATACACGTTTAGGGCTTTAGGCACAATGACCCTCAAAAGTCTAATATCCATTGTAGAAGATGCAGAAACATCAAATGTAGATGGTGAAGTTTTATCCATGTCAAGGCATCAATGATGGCAAATTCAGCAGCTTCAATGCAGAGCCCATAAATACAACATAGTCGTTGGCACGCTTTTGATCATTGCCGGCATTTCCCAAAATGCCAGTGTGTTCTTGTTAAAAAAAATTACAATCACATGTCAAGTTGATGACTCCATGCTACGAGTTGATTGGCTTGCCATTTAGTTTAGGGAATGGGTCCTGTTTGCTTAGAACAGCCACTTTGCTCTTGTGGGCGAAGTACCCTTTCACCAGATTCTTGTAAATCAAAATTGACATTATGCATTCAACCTGTGAGACCAAAATCAAATTGTTGAAGTTAAAACTCGATTCATTGTCACCACTTAGACTTTCCCCTTTGCTCATTCTTCTGTTTGTATACTTACAAATGTGGCAATTCAGAGTATGTTCTATTCTACTGTATATATCTAACATGCTAAATGAGATGAAGGGGGAAAAAAAAAAGCTTAAATGAATACAGGTAAAATGGGTCAAAAGTCCATTAAAGTTTATTTGTAACAAACTTGACACGTGTCCCACCGAAGGGAGGAAAAGAACGCAAAAAGAATTCTGTTAAGAAACCTTACCTCATCCAAATCCATCTCCATATCAAGCCATTTCAAGGCTTTAACAATCACTTCTAACTTGATCTGGTGAGCCTTACTTGGGTCCTTCTGCTTTTGGATGATATAGCTGCCACACCAAGAGTCCAATATAAGTGAGATAAACACCAAATTATCCTACTTGGTGCTTTTATTTTAGTGAATATCAGTAACACTTGGAGCTTACATTTTCTTTACAAGTCGTTGGTAGACTTGAAGCTCTAGCTTTTCAAGGACAAGATAAACACCTGATCTCAAGAACCTGAAAGCAACACATATAACCATCCGAATAATAGAATTGGATAACACTAACAACCAGGCATTGCAAATTAAGCAGTTAGAGTAAGGATTTAAAACAAGTGGACAAATCTTAGGTCAAAATGGGTCGGCTTGAGTCGGCCCGGAACACTAGAGCCCGGGAATTATTATACTTTTCACTAAATTATGAACACAAAATTATAATATTTCAACGGTAATCTAATTATCTAATATTTTGAATAAAATGACTTAGTCGGTTGTAGGAACTAAAAATACACTTTGGGGAACTTTCAACCCGGTTGTCTAATCCCCTTTTCAGCTAAATAGTTTAGTTTGGTGTTTGACCCATTATAGATACTGTAACACATAACAATATAACATTAATCAACCCATTTAAGTAAATAGCACAATACAGGACTTCTAACAAGACGTTAGAATGTTAGAGACATACCGGTCTTCATGCTCCTCAAGAGCATGTCTAAGAAGTCTGAGATCACCTCTCCTCATAGCTAGCACAATGTCACTATACTGTAATACAGTTAAAATGTCAGCAAAGTACCTACAATATCCTATTGCATCACATTAACATGATGGAAGGAGAGCAGGTATCTGATTGTGGCCCACATTTCCTCAATGTCAGAAGTAAAATAAAATAAAATAATGGAGCCAAAATTGAAAACAAAGCACCAACACATGAGATTGCAACAAAATAGAGGTGACAATTTTAAGCTGTTCAGCAACAAGTGGATGCAACTCGGGTTATATTTGATCTCTAACTAGGTCAGATGTACACTCAAAATTTTTTGCTAAAGTAACAGGTAACAATAATCAAAACTTGTCCAATAATATTCCATACAATATCTAGAAATGTATTATCCAAAATACTACATTATTATGGGATCAAAATCACTGTCACAACCATGATTCAGATCTAAGACACTAATTACTTAATAAGAAAAGAAATGAATTATTCCAAAAATGTTATGGGTCAACCAACCCTGGCAGGTTCAACCTTCACAAAAGTTACTTTTTTGACCCATTACACAACCTGTCTGACACGCCCAATTTACCACCTCCACAACAAAACAGGCAGAAACTATGCAAAGAATTGCGGGAGTACCTCAATCAGGTTATATTTCTCTAGGAGCGATCTTTTAGGTAAGATCCCTATCGAGAGCTTTACAGGTATCAGATATTTCAAGATCATCCTGTTTCAACAGAGTTAGATAATTTAGCATCCCATGACAAAAAGAGGAGTGAAATACAAAAAATAATCCCTGAAAATTTTGTAACTTGCAAATTTAGTCCCTTAAGATTCAAATTATGCATTTATAGTCCACTTTCACTCACAATAAAGTCTATGTCTCCATTGGTTAAACACCATGAGTTAAAGGTAAACTGGGAAAAATAAACAAATTCTAGTTATATGGTCACTTATAACTCATATGTTCTCCTATAATTAAAAAATTATGTAAAATAGGACAAAAATCTAGCTCGTCCACATTCATCTGCATGAAATATTTACTACTTTTGATATTTAACTAGATGTCATGTATGGGTTTCTTCATGATATATTCTTCAAAGCTTCAACAGTGAGTTTGAGCTTTTCTGTTCCCTGATATTGTTGGGGATGACGATGATGATATTAAGCTATTTGTTTCGGAATATACGGAATTTCATATCTTAAAGACAAAATAAACTTATTGCTACCTTGAATGTTAACTACTCAAAAAAAACAAAATTTCCATCAAAATTTTAATATAACATTAAGAATCTGTGGCAGGATAAATAACAAACCTTAAGTTTGCTTCACTTTCAGGGTCACAATGTGTTAAAGCATATGACAATTTATGATCAGCCTGCATAATAAAGATGAAAAATCTGCTGAGATAAAGCAGCCAACTGCCCATCCACCATATCCTCAAAAAGTTCATATAAAATCATGAATATTAAGTACATAGCATAAGCAATCAATTAAAACGAAAAATCATAATTGACTATCACTGTTTTGGAAAAATTCGTCATTACTTACTGCTGGAAAATTTTCATTGAGCACTTCCAGGCGACCAGTATAGTACATGTAGGTTACCTATAACGTAATATAATTATACGAATATATCGTTATTCCAAAACTATTTTCACCCCCATCAAGTATCTTATGTTTGTAGAGAATGTAGTATCTTACCTTATCCCTAACAGGAAATTCCTCAAAATCAAATATACGAGCAGTTTCAATGCTTCTTATCACACTTCGGCAAAGATGGACAGTGCCAAGCTGCAAAATAAGCAAGACTTCTTCTTTAAGCTATTACCTTTTTTAATCAAATCTCTTGTGTTTGTATACACATTTGAGTCAGGCTAGTCTGCCAAAGAGAGCTAGTTAATTAATTTATTACTTATTTGCTATATCAGAAAAGAAAAAGAAGAAAAGAAGGAAAAGCTCATTTCTTCTCTCAAGTTGATAATTGATTATGATATCACCCCTAGGCATACATCTATAGGATTTCCTTTTGCATTAACATATATAAATGTTCCTACATCTATGCCTTCAGAGACTATTTCTCATTTCTCAAGTTGGACAATTTTATTATACAATAAGCACATGATGAACATTATTTAGACGAATCAAGAAGTATAAAGTTTTAGTCTGTCCTTCGATATCGTGATATACGTTACAAAAAAAAAGTAGAAGTTCAAAAACAGTATCCACAAGAAAAAAGATTAATTTAGTGTTGCAAATAAGACAGAAAACTAAAAGCAGATAAAAAGGAATACTTTTCTTCACAAGGGTGAGGAAAACAGACAAGAAAAGAGAGGATGGAAGTCATGGAAGAGAGAAGTGTCACCTTAAAATACACTTTGAACAATTGGCAAGTGACATATAGGGCTCCTACACGTTTTGGTCCTTTTCCCTATAATGTAAAGACCACATTCAAGCAACCCAATATAGAAAACATAAAATGTACTTGTCATAACCATGTAAACTTTTGTGAGAAAATAACTAGATGCAAGGTAATGAAGTGGCTAGTGCAAGTTTTAGGGTGTTAGGAAATTTTTCATGAAACGAGTATAGACAATATGGTGTGGAGTAGGTTGCAATTTTGAACATTTACTTATGAATAGGTCGATTACCATTGTGTTTTATCTTTAGCGAGTCAAAGAGTAAAATAAGAAAAGAAATGCTACACTTACAAAAGAATTACAAAAATAAAACTTTTGGTAGAAAATTGTTTAGCTTCGACCCAACCAGACCCCATTCGACTCGCGCAAAAAAGACAAGCATCCAATCCACCTATTTTGTCACCCCTAATTAAAGGTAATGAAATGAAGAAAACACATACAGCAAGAACTCCAAAGACTTTCATGAGGAATGACCCAGCTGCCTTTAGTTTCTCAGGTGTTTTTCCATTTGAAGCCAACTCTCTGTCAGCCTGCATACATAATAACACAAGATTAAAAAATTTCAAAATTGCATCACAAATCACAATGACAATGAAAAAATCATTCTTTCTTCTTCTATGTTTCTATTCGAGTCACAAAAATTTCCCAAAAAAAGCCCATTGTTGAGTCTCTTATTTCCAGATTCAATTGTAACTGCAGTTACATACCTTCTCAGCAAGAATCCTAATTTCATATACAACTACGTACAATGCTTCTAGCGCCCATGCTGATTCCCAGTTCCTGAATTCCTGAATGAAAGCACTGAAAATTTTCCCATATTAGCAAAGCAACACCCACAGCATAAGTCAGAATAATTGAGATGGCCATTTCAGCCCTTTTACTTATAAATGGGTTGATTCAGGTACTATTTTATCTCTAGCAGCTCAAATAGGTTAAAAAACGGAGTGGCTAACTAGAACAGGTCAAATGGATCAAATGAAAAGCGTATTTTAATGCATAAAACCTCCTAAATCAGTTTATTCAAGCGTTCATAACATTGAAATAGATTTAGAGAATAAATGTTTTGGGTCAACCAACCTGACTTGTTTCAACTTGTAACAAAAATAACTCCTTTTGACATGTTACACAACGTGCCCATTTTACCACCTCTAAAGAAACCTAATGCAAACAAAATGCATATACAAATTAGGAAAGAGAATTACTTCGCAGATTTCTCAAATGCCTGGTACGCTTCAGCCAGATGTCCGACCCTATAACTTTGCATAGCCCGAAATAACGGAGCAACTATTTCGGCATATTGGGAATACTTATCTGATTGCCTGATCAATCTGTTAGCATCCTGCATATACATAAATATCATTAACAGCATTCATTGTCAACACACTTGTAGTTTTACAAGGGAAAAAAGCAGCAGGATATGAGATTTACATATAAAAACGCACAGAGCTAAATGAACACGTAGAGTTCTGCACGTATATAAAAAAAATAATAGTGAAACTTTGATAATGAATTAATGATAGTGAGACTAAGAACTCGCTAACGGGTAAGTGATACCAAAATGCATGTTTAATCCTTCTAGTAAGTCAATTCTAATTACCAATGGTAAGGTTTTGGCCTTGGGTGATCAACTTCTAAAAATCATAACACTCGGTTTTTTCTGCGCAAACTTACTATCACTTGTTGTAAAAATGACAACAAAAATACGCATCGTCTGCAAGAATGAGTGATTATAGACAACTATGGGGGTGTTTGGCCTAGCTTATATTTGATGGCTTTTAGCTTATTTTGAACAATAAAAGCCAATTTAGTGTTTGTTTAAGCTTTTTTGGCTTTTATAAGCCAATTTTGAGAATCCAAAAAACAAAGCTTTTATAACAAAAGCCTAGAGCTTTCCTTTCCTTTTCCTTTCAAAAGCCAAATGCTAATCCAAACACTAGAATAAGAGCTTATAAACCCCCTATGGAAGCATAACTGCAAAATGTCGGCACTTTTTATTCACTTGCAGAAAAAAGCGTCTACTTTGATTGTTTTTCTATTTTTTCTTCACCAGAAAGATCATTAGTTACAATGTTTCTACAAGTCATCAAATCTTTAGAACTTGAACTAAAATATGATTTTAAATACTACACTCTATTAATCTATTGTCAACATTTGCACAACATGGGGTCCAATTCACTACCTAAAGTAGCTGCTTTACATCAGAAATAGCAAATAGCATTCAAGGGTGTCTCAAAGGTAAAGTTGCCGCACTAGGCCCCACTTTTGCGGTCAGTTATAACAGTATGTAATTGATAAGACCCCATTTCATAAGTTCACCTTATGCCCTAAATTGGGGGGTTACTTATCTACCATTTCACAACTTGATAGGTTTGTCTGTCGTAGGACATGACCAATGAGAGGACTCGTATAGGACTAGGGTTAGTTTTAGAAGAATATGGTAGATAAGTAACCCTTGTAGGGGTTTCGGGGGTTGCTTTTTACAGTTAGGTGGCCAAATCTTAAGTTGTAATATAGTTTAAGTTTAATCTACTATTTGTATGTAGGCCTTTCATATGTTTTATGTTGCTCCTTATTATACTAGAATGAGCTCTTACCTGTAACGTTTATGTTGGTTATGTTTTTATGCCTTTTGTATTCTGTTTCTATTTTCTATAATATATCTTAAATGCAGCTATGCGATACTTGGCAG
>JAOEHQ010032801.1:0-13086 GCA_025447715.1 Asclepias incarnata | reverse complement strand
TTGTAAATAATAATTATTTTAAGGGTTGAGAGATGTATATTGTAAATAATTTCATTAAGGGTATTATAGGTATTTAGGTGGAGATATTTAAATTAATTAATAAATGATAGGGGCAAAATAGGAACTTCAGTAAGTTTTTTTTGAGAAAAAGAGGGGGGATTTCCCTTTTATTAAGGAGTATAGATAATATATCTGATCATATTATCATGGCATTTTTAGGATTGATCGATAATAAAACTAGAATCGCACTCGCATAATGTGAGGTAATGTATGATTTTTCAAAAAATGAAAAATAATAAAATTTCTAGTGTAGAACAAATTTAAAAATAAAATTCGTAAACTTTAGTTAATACGTACGACAAGGAATGACACTTTAGATTGTATAACAAATTGGTATATAAAAATTGTATTCGTTATTTGTTTTATGAAACATTTAAAGATAAATGATTGAAAATATTTAAAGATAAAAATGATTTGAGCATATATATATGAACCCCTTATCTATAGAAAAAAAATTTTACAAGAACTTTGAGAACTCTTAAATTATGTATTAAATCACATGTTTTTAAAGTTTATCACATGTGAAATGTTATAAAAGTTCATTTCGTAGAAGAATTTTTTTTTTCTTCAAAACCTTTAAAATAGGCGTTAGTTCACATGTAAAAGGTACATGTAAACAAAAAGCTATTTTTAAGGTTTTAATTTTTTTTTCTACAACATGAACTATTATATTGTTTCACATGTTCTTCTATATATATATATATATAGAATAAGATCTTAACCATTGGATTATGCTAAAATTGATGCACGAAGATTCATAGAGCACTAGTATATACAATGACGCACGAATATTTTTATGATGCACAACGATTTTCAGTTAAGTAAAAAGGATTATTTTGTTTGTTTTATTCTAATATTTGTTTTATTTGAACCAGAACCTATATATATATATATATATATATATATATATAGGGGGAGGTGAATATAAGGTTGTTCCATACCTAAGCTTAGGTATAGAATACTCACATTTTTGTTTTTTAATCCATAAAATTCATGGGGCCCAGGTCATTTATTTATTATACAACAAATATTAAAAAATTAATATGTGAGGTGTTCCATACCTAAGCTTAGGTACGGGACAACCTTATATTCACTTTTGACATATATATATATATATATATATATATATATAGGTTCTGGTTCAAATAAAACAAATATTAGAATAAAACAAATAAAATAATTCTTTTCACTTAACTGAAAATCGTTGTGGATCATAAAAATCTCCGTGCATCATTGTATATATATATATATAAATTAATTTTCACGTATATAAAAATTCAAAATTTAAGACTAATACCCCAATGCTTTATGTAATAGCACTAGGTTATAAATCCGCATAAAACGTAGATGATCAAATTAAAAAAAAAAACTTAAAATGTATAAAAATGAATAATTATATATTGTAAGAAAAATAAACGCAATAGTTGTCGCAACTTCATAAGAAATGTCTTTTTTTTTTCCCGAAATCAATAATACTGTTTTATGGTATTGCAAACGATACACATGCACAAAGTATAATCCCTTATATAAACAAAAAATAGACGTTTATGTGAACATGAAAAATGAAGTCCTGCTAACGAGGATACGGACAAAGTAAATGTATATGTCCATATAAAATATGCAAAGATTTGTAAAAATGTTATAATGTGAACCTATCATATATATGTTGATAATTTTAAAATTTGGAATGTGATTCTACAACATACTGTACATATTTTAATCTTTAAGGTGGCGTACGTCTGATTCGGGGATTTCAAGTCCTTTCATGTGTTTAATTGGTTGGATAAATGAGATGGAAATTAAATTAACAACATCATCTCTAGCTTATTTTGTTTGCTTGAAATTATCGTATGATATGTATAAAAGTTCTGTTACGCATCCACAAAAAGAATTAGATACTGATATCCTCGCTTATTTAAAATTATTCAATTCAATAATCATTAATTGTGAACAACTATAAGTCAAAAACTTATTATATATCATTATTATTAAGAATAAGTATACAACTCAACAAATTTAAACTCATGTCTACTTTTTTCTTTTAATTTTGAACGAGCAATAACGAATCATTGTATTAAACATCAAAAGTCCACAAAGTGGCTTGACAAAAACATTCACCACATTGCTTCTCCCATCAAAAATATACAGCAACAACAATATAATATACCCCCAACAGAAACAAACACACGAAAGATAACTAAATCAACGATAGATTTGTTGAATAATCATTAAGAACTACAAAAGTTAAAGTTACAATTTAGGAAAATATCAGCAAAAGTTACCTGAATTAAAAATCAGTGATAGTAACGATGGTAGGAATTTTCAATTGTAATGATGTGAGTTCTTAATGAAACGACAATGCTTCATGTTTTTCCTTTTTTGGTTGATACTTGATGGTATTTGAAGAAAAATAAAGAGAGAATATTTTTGTCTTGGATATCAATTAGAAATCTTTAGACCATTGTTAAAGGTCGGTAAGAAAAGGGGAGGGGGTGGGTTTGAAGGAAGAAAAGCCGGTCGGTGAAGGGCTAAGGGGAGCTAGTGGTGAGGGTCGATGGTGAAGGTGAGGCAGTAGCCGTCATCGAGATGGCAAAGCCTCCACTTTCTTTTTTCTCTTTATTATTATTATTTTTTTAATTTTTTTCGTTTTATTCTGTTTTTAAAAAAAATCAACCTCAAGGATAGTAGTGAACAGAGTCAAGTAAAGAAGTACTAATCTTTAGGTTTGTCCGATGGACGAGTGGTTTCAAAAGATTTATCTTATAGATTTCGTTTCAATATGTTTTGATTTTTTTATGATAAATTATAAAATTGTGCTTAATTGAATGCGTCGATAACTTCGATGAAGGGAACAAAATATATATGTAATAATATAGATTTCATCGAACAACCAATTCATGAATAGATGGAGTGGTACTCATTATCAATGCAGTTTGGACCCACATGTGAAGTTGATAGATGTGGGTTTGATCCTTAAGGATGTCCAAATTATGTGGGTATTAAGAGAAGGTATTTTACTCGCATCATAACCCTTACAGGGTGGGATGATGGGGATCTAATGTGGTTTCAGTGATAGAATGCTCTCATTTATCTTTTTTTTTTAGATTTCATCAAACATTATATGTGCAAAAAAAAAACAAAAAACTATGAAGCATAGTCTTGATTAAAATACAAATGTTAAATAAAAATCACATAAATAACTAAAATACCAGTTCTGTTTATACTACATAAACAAATCAAATTTACAAAAACAAATCTCATATTGAGAGAAACCTTATACAATAAAGGGTTACTTTTAAACATATATAATACAATGGTTATTAGAGAAATACAATACAATCAAAATATAATAGAAATAAACCTTACCTAAGTTAAACCATAATCTTTTTAGAACCAATTTTAAATTTTCATCTTTTATAGCTTTTGTACAAAAAAAAAAAATGAGTTAGAGGGATTAGAATATTTAGATATTAAATCATTACCCAAAATTGAAAAAAATTATATCTTAAAAGAATAGAAGAAATTAAATTCGTTTTAGTGGATATATACAAAAATAATATTCATGATATTTTTACGAATGAAAAAAAAAAAGAGAATAATTAAATGATAGAGATAAAATAATTTTATTGTTATAAATTGTAAAAGATTAAGTTTTAAATTTAATATAAACTTGGTAAAGAAAATGATATATCCTCCTAAAAAATTAGCCTAATAATCCTCCTAACAACTTGATCATGACATGTGGCGAAATGAAAGGATGAAATTAAGAAAGAAAATTAATGGATTACACTTATCATGTAATCAAATTATTAAAAGGATTATTAGGTTGATTTTTAAGAGGAGATATCATTTTTCATTAATTAATAATAGTGTTCATTTTTAAAAAGATAAAGATAAAAGTAAAAAAAAAATAGGAAAGAGGCGCGGAAAAAAATATCTCCAAAAAGAATATGGTGATGACAAGTATATCTCGAGACTTCTACTTTAGTTATATAATAGATTGGTTTATGAAAAATAAATTTTGTATAAAAAGTGTGACCACAATGAGGCTATTAAGTATTAAAGCCCTGGTTTATAAAAATTAAAATTTGTTTTTCATTTTAATGTATTTTGGTTTTAAGTATTACTAATAGGATGTATTATTTTTAATTAAAATGTATTGTATTTTAATTAAATAAAAGTGAGATTCAAATGATAGGTGATGAATTATGGGGAAAAAAAAAAGTGATGATGAGAATGTGATGCTGACATGATAAGAAAAAAAAAGATAGTTATAATGTGAAAGGTTAAAAATTATCTTAGAAATCCAACAAAGTGGGACGATTTGTGAAATCCTCATTTGTATGATTTTGAATATTTCATGGAAATTAAAATCCCATCAATTTTATGAAACCAAATATAGGATATTGACTATGGGGAGTGGGCCTTCAAAAGTAGGGGGCTTCTTTCGTCATGTGGTGTCATGTTACATGGGAAGAAGCCTTTGTAAAAAGTGGGAGTGAGGCTTCTTCTAAGGGGGACTTCTTGTGACATGTGACATGTATTTTTTCTTATTATTATTATTATTTTTTGTTTTCTTTTATTTTTACATTTTGTTAATAATTAAAATAAAACACATTATATTAAAACATTAATACTTTAAAGTAAAATAATAAATATAAATCCATTACATTAAATTAAAAAAGCCTAGCTTCGCGACAGAACTATGATCTACGACCACCCTCACTCATCTGAAGCCATCGTAGGCAATTCCACTAACGTAGTCATCGAGGTCATCGGGCTGAACGGCGTTTTCGTGATTATGTCGTGTCGTGTGCCATAAATGGTTAACCAAATCCGACGTTAACATATTGTGTGTTTCTCTATTCTTAACCTCATTTAAATTCGCAAGTCGCTGCTCCATAGGAGTTTGTTGGATCCAATATGCTGGGTCTAGAGTCGGGTCTTCCGGGTTGAAGTCTTGGCAAATAGCTTTGTCTCCGTCCTCCGAAATCATGTTATGTAAAATGATACAAGTATAAATTACGTCATTCATCATCTCTTTGTTCCAATATCGTGTTGGTTGTTGAAGAACCCGCCAACGCTTTTTTAGAACACCGAATGCCCTCTCGATATCCTTTCATGCCGACCCTTGTTTTTTCTTAAAAAGCTTTCTTTTATTATCGATCGGGTCGGTGAAAGTCTTGACGAACGTCGCGTACTCCGGATATATTCCGTCGGTCAAATAGTATCCGGCCTTGTAGAAGTTTCCGTTTGCATAAAACGAACCTACGAGTCAATAAAAGTAAAAAACTAAAATAAGAATGATGTATGTATATATATATAATAGTAAGATTAAAATTTAAAAAAAAAAACACAAAACTAGCCGTTTCAACGGCTAAGTTTTCGAAAATCAAAACGAGAAGGGGCGGAAGATTCACGCCGGGCTCGGGTTTTTTTGACCAAAACTCCTTGCGGGGTCTTGTGCAGGGGCAACAGATCGTGGCGGGGGGCTATCTCCGGCGATACCGGCGAGCCTAAGGCTATCTCCAATGAAGGTGTTTTTTTTTGTCAATTCTTGTCCTTTGTTGTTCATAGGATTGAAGTATGGCCATCTTTGTTTCTTTTTATGGTGTTTGTCCATATTTAAGGATATGTTTGTAGATGTTTATCTATAGTAATGAGTAGTAATGTGTTATGATATGAAAAATGTAAAGATATGTAAATATGTTTGTATAGTTAAAAGTAAAATAAGGATTTTAAGAATTTGTAAAGATAATAGTCTAAATAAACTTGTTTTAAGTAAGTGATATCAAATAAAATGTTTCGAGGGAGCTCTCTAGCGCGAACCCAGTTAAGACAACGTATGCTAAACCTCCCGTTGTCAAATCGTGACACGAATATCAGACAAAACTCATCTTTCAAAAAAAATTAAAATAAAATACGTGCATGTGTAGTCTCTGAACCTACCTACCTACCTATGCCCTTCACCCCATGATGAAACCCCCCCTATAATGTTCAGGTTGCACTGTCACCATGTACTTTCATCATTTCATTTCCTGTGGTTAAAAAAGTACTATAGCTGTAAAACAAAACCCAAACTCTCTCAAATTGTAACCATTTTGGGTAAGGTTTTCATCAACAAAGGAGTATTATATCTACACCAAAAGGGCAAAATCCAATTCCAACGTTCGTTGAGGTATCTTTTTTTTTTTGAACAAATATATTTATGCTAGTCTGTGTTCCAGAGTTTTTTAGGGAAGAAAAGAAGAGAAGAGGACTAGTTAAGAGAAGAAGAGGGGAGGGGAAGGAGAAGAAGGCTGGTCAATCTTTCTAAATCATATCCTAGCCTCCCTTTCCTTTCTCTTCATCTCTTTCACTCCTTCAATACACATCTACAATCTTTTATTTTCATGTCTAACTTTTTATAATCTAATTAAAATCTTGTGTTAATCTCAAGTTTTTGGTGGGCTTCTTGTGTTTTAGGGCGAGTTTTAACAGTAGAACGTAACATAGAAGTTGATATTTGTCTAAAGCGTTTCTATGCCCGAAAGGATTATGAAATCCGGTTTTATAATCATCATATGTTTAGGATGATTTGTAGGCACAAAATGTAGAAGGAAGAGCCAATATATGGTTAGCCCATTTGGTAGAGGCACTTGCCAGTTGGGTGAAGTCCACGGTTGGCATGGGGTAATTTAGGATTATTTGGTGTAGTTTAGAAGTAGATGAGATTTTGCCGTTAAAAAAAAATGTAGGAGGAAGAATCATTTCTCTTATGTAAATCTTCTGATTAGGTGGGATTTCAACATTTGGGCCATTTTTGCACTTTATGTGAAGTTCATGTGTATTTATGTGATTTTGTAGTTTTTATCCGTAATTGTGATCTTTGTGCATAAACATATGAATGTGTATCTGGGATATATATATATATATATATATATATATATGTTGTGTTGTGGCAATTGAGTTAATGGTCATGAATTTTAGGGCAAGCTTTTATAGATAAAACTAGTGTTTTAAAAATCGGCGGGATCGGCCGAGAAATCGGGATTGGGGGCTTGAGGGTTCGAGTTAGCCGGATCAGACTAAAATTCGGGTCAACTTTGGTCAACAGCTAAAAATCGGGTCAATTTCGGTCAAACTCGGCCAACTCAGGTCAAAAATCGAGTCAACTCTGGTCAAATTTGTTTTCTTTTTTTTTTTTTTAAACTTTTAATAAAATTCTAAATTGGTTTAAGTTTATGTTTCTAAACAATTAGTTTGAACTTTGAAGTATCTATACTACTATATAAATATTGTAGACCCCCATGTTGAAAAGTTACATTTTTTTATATGCAAAATGACCAATATGTGCCTCTTACATATTTACATCTTTTATCCTTTTAACACCTAAAATACGTACATTAACCTCTTTATATCAATTATCTTGACATCAATTACCTACACCGATTGCCGCCGCTGCTGCCATCACCGCCGTCGCATTGCACGGGCCACCATTTTAATTGAATCATGATCATTCTGAGATATCTTTTCGGCGACACCATTTTAAATTGAATCTTTCCGTGTAGATGTATATTAATGATTATATTTCTTCCTTCTAAAACAGATATGAGACCATCAGGAGTTGGAGAAAAACGCCCACGGGATACGCCAGCCCCTTTCGATTTCATTCCTGGATTAACATTGTCCAAACATCCTTTAGAACAACGAAACGGCTTGTTCGTGAAGAAACTCAAAGGTATCATCAATTGCAAGTCATTGCATCCAACAGAATTTGAAGGTTATACGATCAGAGAACGTTTTAAGAGGATCGGATGGGAACAATTGCTTAGTTTCGACTGTGACAAGATTTATAGGCGTGTTGTCATACAGTGGATGGCATCACTCTCAAAAACTGGGGATGAATTGACTGGCATTGTTGACGGTAAGTCATATACAATCACTCCCCGAGTTATCCGGGATCTTCTTGGAGTTGACACACGCACAGATTTGCCATATACGCGTTTCAAGGAAGTGGATTTTCAGGCTGGCACTCCAGAAAACAAAATTAGATGGACTGAAGCCTGCAAGAAGGTTTTCGGGATCGAGGAAAATGCAGAGAAGGAAAATCGGGGGTATCGGATATCAACGATGACCCCACTTGCAAAAGTTTTGTGGGGAATAGCTGAGTCAACGATTCTCCCTCGTCCATCTTCTTTTGGTGTGTTAAGTTTCGATTCGATTTGTCATCTTCAGCTTCGTGAGATCCATCTCCTCCACGCTTTATTAACAGGAGATTACTTGTATAGCTTTGCACATTTGATGATCGATGAAATATGGGATATGTATGAGCATCAACATCGACGATACATTCCCTATGGATACTACATTTCTGAGATACTCTGTCGATTGGGAGCCGTGTCTGAAGATGAATACGTTGAGGTTGTCTCCCCTGAGTACCGTGTGATATCAGTAGAATCATTTCTCTTTCTCAAATTCTCAAAATCCCCAACTGAACACATAATTGATGATCGAGAGACGAAGCAACGAATTACATTTCCAAAGGAAGGCCCGAGAGAAGCACCACCTCAGTCCCAGCCTACTAATCAATTCTCACAAACATACCAGTACATGCCACTTCAGACGTCCGTCCCTAATCCAAAAGTGGAAATAACAAACTTGTTTACCAAGGTCCAAAACTTAATTGACAAGCAATCATCTACATTTCAAAAACAATATGATGAAATGAAGGCGATGGTTACCAACATACAAAAGCAGATGGAACGTCAGGCGTTAGAGGCAGAACGCCGTGAACAAGAAAGGGAAAAGCTAGCAGAAAAAAGAGAAAAACGGGCCGAGAAAACATGGTGGAGTATATTTGATATTTGCTTATTAGCTTATTTGCCTTTCAAGGCATGATAAGCTCATTTTTTTTATGTTCGGAGAAGCTTATTAGCTTAGGCTTATTTGCTTATTTAATCCTATCTTCTATGGGTAATGATAAATCCACAACACGTTTTATCCATCCACAACAATACCTGCATCAAAAAGTTGTACAATACAACCATATAATGTAAATTTTGTTGTGGATGGATAAAAAGGATTGTGAAGTCATCACCTCCTATCTTCTATGGCTTAGGGCCCGTTTACTTTTTTAATTATTAAGTGCCGAGTAAATGAAATGGCTGAATAGATAAATAATGTCTGTATGTATTAAGTAAAAGGGAAAATGAATTATGCTGTTAGCAGCATAACTCATATATGCTGTCACACACACATACCAAATAAATGATTGATATATTACAAAAATACCCCCCTGAATTTTAAGGCATCTGTACCAAAAAAAAAACACAACAGCAGATAACATACTGCTGTCAACAGCAGCTATGTTATCCCCTTTTATTATTCATCTCATTCTTTTTGTTTTATGCAAAATAATTGTCTGTTTTTCACAAATTAACATTTATTACTTAATCATATACCTAATATTCTACCTTTTTTTAATTATCATTGTTAATATTTCTCAAGTTACGTGTGTATCAAATATATGGACAATATTAACATTTTATCCTCAATAAACTTTATTTTCATTATGTTTATTTATTTTTTATTTTTATAAACAACAAATTAACTACTACTAAACTACCTCAAATACAATTAAATTATCGATCTTTTGCTAAGGATTGAACCTTGGTCATTACGTTTATTTTAAAACAAACTTTTTATATTTGCGGATATAATAATTTTTTTTAACATATCATAGATATTATGTCTACTTTAAATTTCAGGATCTGAGCTTTGTTAATTTGTTATTTAAAGTGAAATCAAGGTTTAAAAAAGAAAGGTGATATATATACCATACTTTTTTTATGTACTTATCTAAGGTTTTCAACTGACTGTATAAGCTATTATAATTTAGATTTTGAGAGTAAAGAGGCTTTTTCGCATGTCACTGAGTATCCATATTTTCACAAGTTATTATTCAACTTCAATTATTTATTTATTATTAATTAATTTAATGGATTAAATATAAGCAGAGAGAGTAAACATTACTTACCTAAAATAACACCCAAGTCGAGTGATTTCCCGTGTATAACATAATCAATATTATTATCGATACAACGATATTCCTGTTTGTAAACAGAACCATCAATGTTATATATTGTGCCAGAATTGCCACAGTAACTTCCATTAGCTCTACACTTTGCACACTCATCAGTCGAAAGTGCTGCAATAAGAGAAAGTTTGATGTCAAAATAAATCAAACATGAAAAGAAAAAAAAAAAGAAGAAAGATAATTAATAATAAACAAACGCAAGAAAGCTTGCATACAACCAGCTAAATATTATTACCAATATAGCATCCTTCTTTTAAATAAGGATTTCCTTCTTTTAAGTAGACACTGTAGCTGCATTTCCAAGAATCTACTGAAATGACTATGACTTTATTCCTAGAACTGTAACGGCAACAAGTGACTCGATGGTAGTCATTCTTTGATAGAGTCCTCAGAAGCGATAACGGAACAAAAGTGTCTTCCCTACTACCAATAGATGATTGGCTGTTTGAAAAGCTTCGATTAATGTATGAACTTGTATCCATCACAAAGGCATACCCACAAGCAGCTCTATCTCTGCCCTGCTTTTCCATGTCCATAATAAGCCTAATATTGTAGGATTTGAGATAACGAGGAATTGTGGTTTGGCAACAATTGATGCCAAACCAGTTATTGCTTCTGTTGCTAAGAGTACTGTCATTGAGACAAGATGTGGAACACCCCGTTAGCACACTACTCCCATGATCCATCATTACAGCACTACCACACCCCTCAAAAACAAATATATTGTGTAGTGTGGAAAGCAAGAAGGGACTGCTACCAAGATTGATGGTATTCGTCTGAGTGATATTCGTAACTAGATTTTGGCAGTCAGAGAATATTGGTTTTGGTGTATTAACAGTGATTGTTTGATTTGTCAAGCTAACTCCTATAATTTCAAAGCGGTTGAGTTCATGATGTAGATATGGCGTCGAGGAGTTGCATTCCACAACGTACCATTCGTGGATAGCACACTTTGCCCCGATTCCAAAAGGGTATGGAATCCTAACGTTATTACCACACGTATCATTGCACCCTTGCTTGGCGTAATGGCCAAGTTCTTTTGATGCCACTCTTACTGAAAGAAAGATAAGTACTAAATAGTAAGCTTCAAATAACTTCATTTTCTTTGTTAAGAAAGATGCTTTTTTTTTTTCTTTTTGAATTGTAAAAAGAAATATCAATCAAATCAATCCCAGAATTTGTTAAGAAGCTGTATAGGATGATTATTACCAGAAAACTGTGTATATATATATATATATATATATATATATGAGCCTAGCTTAGGTATATAACCCTCACATCTTAGTTTTTTAATCCATAAAATTCATGGGGCCCAGGTCATTTATTTATTACACAACAAATATTAAATAATTGGTATGTGAGAGGGTTCTATATCTCGCTTGGGTACATGACAACCACACCTTCACTTTTCCCATATATATATCTTATCTTACTATACCTATATAAGTGAGGATAGATGAGTCCTACGTGGCACTCACTGAACCTGTCCACATCATTTCTTATGTGGCATTCTTCTTAGCTCGCCACTTCAGCTGTTATCCTACATGTCACCTATATAAGGCTTGTGTCTAGGACTACATAATAATGCTTTCAATTTAGTATCAAAAAGTTGGGTTGACTAGGTTTCGAACGCGCGACACACGGATTCAAGGAAAAGGTCGTTAGCCAGCTGCTCTGTTGGTCAGTTGTGATGCCTTTTCATGGCCTGCCAAATAAGGACAGGTCATGATCGTTGATAAATTGCATCAAAGCTTCAATTTATTAAATAACTAAAAGGGCATTCTATGGCATTTTAAAATTTTTTCATAATCGACTCACCAACATGTGGCCAAGTAACTTCCCTCTATACTAACTTTTAACTTTTAAATCTTTTTTTCCTTGGAAGTGAAATAATAATACATATTATAGATTAAAAAAAAAAATCTATACATGGAACAAAAAAACAAATTAAATATGGAGAGCCCCCCCTTTTTTTTACATACTTGACCAATTACGTATGTCTTATAAATAACAATTATACTTTATACAACAATAATTGTGACTTTAAGTTAAGTTACCGTAATCAGTTTTTAATGTTTCGATACATAGATTGTTTTATCAGATTAATTTATTGTCAAGTAATTACACAGTTTCCAATGTTTCAGGATATCCATGGATCACTTTACGTTGTTTTATCAAAAGTGAAAAACAAGCAACAACTTAAGGTTTTGATTTGCGACAATGAAGGTCATGTTACAAACCAAGCAACAAATATCGTTTATAAATAACTGAGTCGTGCATCGCACAGGTTCTAACCTAGTATATATATATATATAGTAAAAAGTTAAAATAAGAACCACAAAATTGTCGAGAACTGCGAGAACTACTATTTAATTAAAAGATATAAGGATAATATGGTCATTTAATAAATACAAATAAATTAATTACTAATTTTTCACCCCCTTAATCGCTCTTCGCCCCCTTAATCGCTCCTCTAGTTATCAATTACAAAATTTCCCCCCCACTTTTTTTTCATGAATTCGTTGATATCGTACACATGTGTAAGGTATTTTACACATGTGTAAGTTGTTTTACAAATGTGTAAGTTGGTAACTTACACATGTGGAAAATACCTTACACACCTTACATATGTGTAGTTTAAATACCTTACACATGTATAAATACCTTACACATGTGTAAGTCGTATACCTTACACAACTTATACATGTGTACGATTAGTTCTCGCAATTCTTGACATTTTATTGGTTCTCGCAATAACTGTCCCCTATATATATATATATTGTTGAGTCCTAATGTATTGTATAGATTTGGTGATGACAATCTGATAGAAAACACTTAGTAAATCTTTTGGTCTCTGTAACCGATCTGTATCAGACTAGCCTATCTGAATCTGTATCAGATTGGCTTGTCTGATCTGTAACAGATCACACTTCCATGTAAATACTTGT
>JAOEHQ010032790.1:0-13086 GCA_025447715.1 Asclepias incarnata | reverse complement strand
GAATTTAACACAAGGAGGTGGTATGATGGGAAGGCTAATAAGAGGCCTTTAATGGCTACCCTTCGAACGAGCGTTAGAACTCACATCATACGCGTCTGAGGAAAATTTGCCTGTCAAAAAAAAAATTGATAGCAGTTTTACCATTGGGGTCTTAGCCCAATGGTCAGGGGGTTTTTCACTTGTGGTTTATTCCTGGATCGGTGAAGGTTCGAATTCTGTCAAATGCAAATTTGGTGTGGGGTCTTAGCTACGCTATACTCACTAAGACTAGGAGAGCAAACCCTTTAGGACGTAGCCAAGATTCGATCCTGAGGTGGGCACACCAAAGTTGAGGGTGTTAGCTAGTTATCCCTTCTGCCTTTCAAAAAAAAAAGTGATAGCAGTTTTAGTAAATTTCTTAACTTTAATTTGGTAGCTACACTTTTTTATCTGAAAATTAAATAAGAATTATTTGACAAAAAACATATTTTTAAGGAATTTAAATGTATATTGTCTGTTCACCTTGAAAGGATGTTTCACTGTATTATGTATACTTCGTTATTAGCTAAAATCATTTTCAAATTATTTGATCATTTATTCAATAAATATCAAATAAGTGGTATGCTAATAAATAATTAATACTTGTAATTGGGAGAGAGAAAAAATTTTTAGAAAGTGGTAGACAAACCTTATATATGATAACATAAAATAATGATTTATGTTAGAAAAGGGAAGTTAGGAAAATGACACGGAGTATTATAGAAAATCCACCAATAACGATTATTATATGTTGGTCAGGCAAAGTGAGTATGACAAATAGGGTTATTTATATTTATATTGTCATTTTCATAGCAAAAAATGTATCCAAAACGTGGTTCAGATGTTTATTCTGGATACTCCCATACAAATTATATGTCATTAAAAAAAAACCTTTTTATTATATTTTTGAGTTGACACATATATTTTCTCATATGATAAAACATAAAATATTAGCCGATGCAAAGAAAATGATAAATCATCCTAACATATCTTTCTAATAATCCTTATAATGTTATAATTACATGTAAATTATAATTCATTAATTCTTTCTCCTAATCTCGTCATTTGATTTTATCAAGTGTCCTGATCACATTGTTAAGCCTCACGAAGTGTCATGGGGAAAAACCCGGTCACCGGCCGGTGCCTATGTGCACACCGCCCTGAGGTGTAGGTGCCGGTTGGGTGGGGATCCAACTGGTAAGTGCCATGCCTGGTTTGTTTACCATCTTTATAACCGTTACGTTCCGAACGTTACCCCGCACCCCACATTTCAACGGCTTTTTTTATGTATAAATTTGATATCTAACCCCATCTTATTTACATACAAACACATATATTCACATACACTTCTATCAAACACTACATCAACAAATATATTCACATACAAACACATATATTTCCAAACTTTCATCAAATGGATTCCTCTTCATCGAAGGGCAAACGCCCTGTTAAACACATGACCGTCGACGAGGTGAATGACGTAATCAGAGTAGATATCCCAGACGACAAACTCTTCAAAGATGAGATTGTGGCAGTGTTTCAAAAACTACAAAAAAAAAAAAAACTGATTGCGTACAAGCTATAAAGGACCTACGACCGTCGTGGCGGCCAAATTCAAACATAGAGATACTTTATGTTACATATCTGCAAGAGAAGAACACGAAGACAGAGTTAATTATTGAACAAATTGCTAACGGTGTTTACACGTTGCAAGACCAGATGGTCTACGTTGACATGTGGGAAAAACAGGGTCGATGAAAAAAAATCGGCCGATGATGTGAAGTGCCCAACGTACGTTAACCCTGAGGACTTTGCACCTTGGTAGTTTTTTTTTAAGTATTTAGTAATTTGTATTAGTTTTGTATATTTAAGTAATTTTATGTTTTTAATTTAGTAAGTTGTATTAGTTTAAAAGTTGTATTAGTTTAAAAGTTTATTAAGTAATTTTATGTTTTTAATTTAGTATTTTGTGCTAGTTTTAAATATTATTGAAGTAAAAAAAAAAATTTAAGAAAAAAAAGAGGGTGGGGATGGGTGGGGAGATATTCCTTATAAGTGGAAAAAATGTGAGAAGAATTAGAAAAAGTGAGAAAGAGTGGTAAGGCACTGCCCCACCTTTAGAAGTATTATGAAGAAGATGTTTTTAGAGGATATATCATTTTTCCATATGCAAACATAACTTTTGAAATAAATGTCACATATATTTCAAAACTATTGTTATGAAATAAATGTCACATGAACATATAACATATTAAAAGAAACATATGTATTGTTATTTGTTATGAAAATATCATTAGCAATTGCACATGACCCTTTACTTGTGTGCACATAGTTTTCACGTATTGTTACCAATCTAGTAATAGTTAAACAAACATCTTTCAATGATGAAATTAAATCTATTATTGTTTTTAGCATGTCCTTCAAAATGTAGGATGAAATAAACTTTCCCATTTTATACCATGTGATTACTAAAAATGATATATCCTCTTAAACTTATTTCTAAGTTTTTATTAAATTTGGCATAAGGAAGAGGGTATAGACCATTTAAATTAATAAACGCAAAGAAGTTTTTGATTAAACTAATACAATATATATTGTAAATTTAATTTGATAATATGGTAAGTCGATAGACATCTCAGATAAGCTAGAGAACCTAAGGTGAGTTTGTTGTGCTTCAGTACATATATAATTATATACATATACATTGCTCGATCTTGATTTGTTAAATAAGTATTTTAACCTTTGTTTGCATCAAATCATGGACCAAAAGTACCCCTTTTCCTGGACATATGGAATATTTAAGTAAAATAAGATTGGTGTTTCTGAAATATTCGTGCTAATCTTATTACTTTAGGTACATCCTTTCATTTAAAATATAAAAAAAAACCGTCAAATAAAAAGGCTACCTTATAAATAACTACTCTTATTGTTTTCATACTCTGCTTGCACAAATAGTTAAATACATAATACATTAAATAATGTAGTAAAACACGAGGAGACTAACACCTTGCTTTGCACGCGAGTAACTTGTTAACGATTAAAATTTTTTATTTTAATTAAATATAACGATAATAAATATGCGTTAACCATGCCAATTTAAAAGGCTTTATACAATTAATTGTAAAAAAAAAACCCACAAACAATGAAAACATAACTACTATAAAAGATTCAATAAAAAAAAATCCACTGAACTAAAAGTTAGGATTAACAAACTAATGAAACTGAATAATATTCATACATATTTTTACAATAATCATATAACATAACGCTTATTTGCGTAACTCGTATGACATAATTTAGTAACCTTTTTATAACAAATAAAACCTAGATATAGTTAAAAATGATAAAATGAAACCAACAACGAACAATAAGTAGGTTACAGTATGTGTTGGCAAAAAATTGAAACTTATTTTTAAAATTATAATATCACATAAGTTCTAATGATTGTTGTTATTGTCAAACTTGTAATACTAAACAATAATAAAGCTTAATTTATGTTTATTACTACACACTACATATGCACAACGTTTATTTTAGTATATTTGTATAGTATATTGTTGGATAAAGTTGTACAATACGATAAAAATAAAAATAAATGCATACCTTACACGTTAGGAGTTAGATCATGTTTACTTTTTACCCGACTTCAGTTTATATATTAAGAAAGATCCAATAATCTTTCTACTTATAGAACACGTTTCTATTTTAGTACGTATCTTCTAAACAATAAGTACTGTATGTGCTTAATGTAATTAAGAACAGGTTAAATTAAATTTAGTAATTTACGGTATGAACATGACCACGTGGCTTGTATAATTTCAGCAAATTAGCTGGCCGGTTTCCGTCCTTTTTGAGGGGACCTGGCCACGGGGCCTACACATATGTTTTGTGGTAATAGTAACACACATTTCACAAGGCACAAAAAAGGTATATGCTCAAACCATATTCAAAAAGGTATATGCTCAAACCATATTCCTATTCCTATGCCTTAATTATATTATGAGAAAATAACTTGAACATCTAATTTTTTAAAATGATATACCATTTTAACCAATATTTTTTTAATTTTAACAAAATATCCAACAAAATCGCAATAAAAAAAAAGCCAAAATCGCAATAAAATATTAAAATCGCAATAAGAAAGTCAAAATCGAAACGAGAAAACACAAAATCGCAATGAGAAAGTACAAAATCGCAATAAGAAAGTAGAAAATCGCAATGAGAGTATAAAATCCCAATGAGAAAGCCAAAATCGGAATGAGAAAGTACAAAATCGCAATGAGAAAGCTCAAAATCGCAATGAAAAAGTATAAAATCGCAATGAGAAAGTACAAAATCGCAATGAGAAAGTATAAAATCGCAAGGAGAAAGCCAAAATCGCAAAGAGAAAGTACAAAATCCCGACGAAAAAGTACGAAATCGCAACGAAAAAGTCAAAATTGCAACGAAAAAGTCAAAATCGCAATAAAAAGTCAAAGTTGTGATTTTGAATTTTTCGTTGCGATTTTGACTTTCTCATTGCTATTTTAGACTTTCTCATTGCTATTTTAGACTTTCTCATTGCGATTTTATACTTTTTCATTGCGATTTTGTGCCTTTTCGTTGCGATTTTTACTTTTTCATTGCTATTTTAAACATTTTATTGCGATTTTGGCTTTATTGTTACGATTTTCGTTTTTTGATTGCGATTTTCATTATTTTGTTGCGATTTTCTTGGGTATTTTATGAAAATCCAAAAATCTTGGTTAAAATGGTATATTTTTCAAAAAATTTGGTTACTCATGTGATTTTCTCTTAAATTATACTTATCTTTTACACTAAAGGTACGTTTGACAAGAGTTTTTTAGGAGTTTTTGAGGGTTTTAACTTTTAATTTTGAACAATAAGCTTTTATTATGTTAAAGGTTTTGTTTGGATGTAAGTAGCTTTAATTTTTGTTAGAAAAAAAAACTCGTAAATAAAACGCTACCTGAAGTAGTTTTGGAGCTTTTAATTTGGATCGAGTTTTTAATCTTTAAAATTACACAAATATTTCTTTCATAAGTTTTGGTTGCAGCTTTTAATATCCACTTTTGTCATTTTCCATCACTAAAGGACCAACAATGATTATTTTTTTCTTCTTATTTTCAAGCATCTGGATGTTCTTCCTTGTTCTTCCCCTTTCCCTGCAAACACAAATACACAATATCACAAAACCAAAAAATTAATTCTCTAGCAACCCATAAAACCCTTATCCCATTCCGCTTGCTTAATCATTTCCTTGCACTAGAGGTTTTTTAATAAAAAAATTAATAGGTGTGCTTTGCCACATCTCTATTCACAATATCATAATGAAAGAATTTTTATGGGCTTCATTAACTCAGTTTTTGTCACACACTGACACACATTACATAATACCATATTACAAATTGACTGCTTGTAAAAATGAGTATGTAATTGTATTTTTGGATAATATATTGGTGTGGCAATAGATATAGATATATATGGATTGTGTGTATGTATGTAATTATTTTATTTTAGATTTTTAGATTTGCAGGTAAATGAAAGAAGATGAAAAAAATATCCCTGACAGTCCTTTGAAGGTGGAAATGACCATAATTGATAATACCCTCATGTGAACGACATGTGAGGGAGTTAACGGACTTGAGATGACAATCGTCAGTGGAAAGGACGATTCATTAACCTTATCCACTCATAATGGATGGTCATTGACTGTTTTGAAAATAAAGGATGAAACTTATCTTTTTGGGCAAACCACAAGGACGATTTATGTCGATAACTCTAATTTTTATTTATTAATATAATGTATACTTTTTTTCATTTAGAAAATGCACAAACCCATAATTCTTCAAATTCTACGGAAAAAAAAACATGAATATATAATATAAACATCATAGAATCATATTAGAGAATATGAAGTATAAATTAAAGGATGTGGCCATCATGAGACATGAGTAGGTTTTTTTTTTTTTAAAATCATGGATGTCTTGAGAGTCAAAGCAGGTGAATCTATATGACCACTAAAATATCTTGTTTTAAAAAAATCAAGGATTGAACATGTGACCTCTAGAGAGTTTTACTCATTTGAAAATACATGCCTACCAATGCGCCACCACCCTAATGGTTTCCATGACTAGTCTTGGACCACAACAAGATGTAGAGCTTGACAATTTGAGTATGTTTTTGTTTGCATACTTATATTTGTCTTATCATGGGATATAAGTGGTGAATAGAATGGACTGGATTCCAACTCCACACTTTCATTGTTGTGACTCGTGACTTTGTGTGGAACATATAAAATTATTGATACGTTTAGAAAACGATAAATTTGAAATATTAATCAAAGTGCCCATGTATATGTTGAGGTACCATTTGGGTCCGCTTTCAACAAGCATGACAAGCTGTCATATTATTTAAGGGGAAAAAAATTGGTACACAATAATGATTTGGCTTGATATCACATCATAAATTAAGATAAGAATTCCACTTTCTACATTGTTATAGATTGATAATTGGTAAAGTCACACAAATATAACTTATTTTAAAAAATAACTATTTCCAGTCATGTATTTAAAAAAAAATATAACAGCAATTCGATGTTATGAAACGTCTAATGTTTTTGAAATTTCCACAACCAACCAAATCGTAAGACTAGGATTTGGTTAAATAGCAACCAAATTGTTGCGATATGAACAATTTCGACATTATTTTTTTAAGTTACATATATGAAGATGAAAGTTTAAGAAGTTATACACTAATGATAATTGACCTTAATAATCAAAAATATTTTATTTCATTTAGAAAATATAAGGTTTATCCCTAACACGGATACTCAAGGAAAGATGATGAAACATTTGTAACAGTTTCTCGACCACACAGATTTTATTCAAAATGGATTCGATAAGCGACGTTGGGAAAACGCATACCATGCTATCTTGCCTCTTGCGTGTTGATCGGTTGATCCTGATGACATAGAGTGGTCGCAAGGCATATAACTTGTGGGGTAATTTGTATGAATTAAATACGTTGTGTCTAACCTATGTTATATGAACCAGTTAAGATAAAAACAACACAACCTATGTTTGATTGAAAATACTTAAATGAAGAGGTTGCTAATTAGATATATACCGTCTATTATTACTGCTGATAATACAATATTTTATTTTAATTTTTGTCTAACTCTAATTAGAACACCTAATATTATCAAACCATTCAAAACAGGATTGCAATGAAGAAATTAAAAAAACACGATGGTTTCTAAGTTGAACAAAGATGATCATTTGGATTGGAATATTATTTCGTGTAACATTGAATTGAAATAAAGTATCATTAAAGACAAATATGTATTAAGTGCAAAGTAAAATAAAAGTAATGATAATAGATAGTTTTTCAAAAGAATGTACAAAGTAAAATAACTGACTCAAATAACATGTAAGTGTTGCTCCAATAGATACGTAAAAACAGTACCACAACTATACGTCTCATGTCAAATTTGTAATATGAGAAACACAAATATGTTCGAACACAAGTTTTTATGGATCGTTTGGTATCACCAGGGGCAAATGGTGACATTTTTCTTGTCAGATCTAAAACTACAAAATCAAATCAATTTAAAAAAAAAACTAAAAAAAAAAAACCATGTATATGTAAAACTTAATTAGACATACACACATAACCTTATATAAAAATAAATTTAGAAAAAATTAAATTAGCGACTAAATTATTTTTATACCTAACTAGTATACATCATTTTTTAAAAATATATACATCCCTATTTATATAGTTAAGATTTTTTTTTTTTTTTATATATGTTTTATGTGTATATGTATTGCATGACACTAAAATTTAAAAAAAATAAAGCTTTTTAATACATTGTTAGTGGCCAAATTAATAAAAATCTAATATTTGTTTTTATGGCAATAACATAAAAGCTTTTGTTATATTATATGTTTAATACCATAACATAAGATTGATGTTTATAATATATACTTTTAATTTGTTCCTAGATATGTGACTTTAATTAATATTGATGAAATGGATATACTAAACTCTTTCAAAATCATTTCCAAACTTATATATGTTTATACAATAATACATTAAACATATAAGATTATATTTTGACTAATTATATAAATTTGAAGGACTAATATTATGTTTAACCAATAATAAAACAATGATGACATCATCGTTTTGATCTAAGGGTTCTAATTGAAAGTTAAAAATCATCTAAAGGCTCATGCTTCTTTATTTTTTAATTTAGGGTGCTCTTATATATATATATTGGTAGATGGTAGATAACATGAATAAAAAAGAACTTATCCGTGACCGTGTATTCATTTATGCCCTCAAAATCAAATAAATTTCTAACTAGATTATATTCATGTTTTGCATGGACTGATAAAATTTTTAATTATTAACTAATTAATCATCAATAAGTAGCTGAAGATGGAAAACCGACATATATTCTATTTTATAGTAGAATTTGTTAATCCCCAACAAGAATTATGCCGAATTTTTGAATGGCCCTTGACCCAAGATTAATTTGGACCCAAGCTATTGAACAAACAAGTTAAAGGAAACAAATCTACTACATCAGATATTGTGCTATCATTTAGATTCTATCTTTCTTCCCTGCCAAACTTTTTTCACTATCTAGAGATGTCAAATTTTCAACTCCCAAAATGCAAAATTCCCCATTCGATGAAATTCTCTTTAGAACAATTACCTTATCCACAATTCTTCAAAAAATAATTTAAAAGGCAAATATCAATACATCCCTAATATTTCACACATGAAATTTGAACCCACAAATTAACCCTATAGTTGATAGACAAGCATATATGTTGATAGTTACGATAATTTTTACTTTTTTTCTTTTCTTTTACTGGAGATGAATCGAACTTTTTAAGATAAAAGTTTTGAGAAATACAAGCTTACTTGATGCTAACTTATTTATTTATCTCGAAATTATTATTATTAATTTTTTTCCTTGCATGTATATGGACTTAAAGCTTTGTTTGAAAATATGAAGTTTTCATAATGATGATTCTATGTTTATGTATATTGAGTGTAAAAGAAGTAGGGCCTTAAAATATATAGAGCTTAAAGTCGTATTTTAACAACTTTACTCTTAAAACATCATCGATGATATATAACTCTAACATGTATACATTCGAAAGTTCTTGTTTGGGTTTCTTGTTAGGTATTTTAGTTTGATATGAAGTTTGAAGTTATGTAATGTAAACCAATTGAATGCAAATCGTAGACTTTATAAACCAGAAGTTATCAGTATAGGAAACTAACTCACATGTAGAATGCATGATGAAATATGTCTCGTATATCTAATATCTAATAGTGTCATTGTATATCTTGGGAGGTGTAAAGTCCCCGGCATTATCTCTATTTCCTTATAAAGATTATTCCCCCTTGTTGAAAATTACATAAATTGGAACATGCGAAATGTCAAGATTACCCTCAATGAAATATATTACACCACAAGTCCCTTATATTCTAAAATATCTCTACTATCCCCTTTAAATCAAATATCTTTACATCAATTACCTACACCACTTGACGCCGCCGCTACCACCAACAGTCGTCGGCTCGCAGCCACCATCACCATTCGTCGCCGCCGTATTGCGCGGGTACCATGCTAGTATATCATAATAAATTCGTAGTTTTTCAAAAATATAACGGTTAGTAATGATAGCATGGGGAAATGTTACAACAAACTATGCGATGTTTGAACGTTCATATGAATATCCATTTGTACGTAATCGTATACTAATATGGTCTGGGAAGGTGCGTTGGGATCCGTAAATGATATAATGTTGATTGAAATTAGAAGAGAGAGAGAGAGAGAGATGAAAATTGGCAAAAATAATGTTCGAAAAAGTAAACTTAGAATTTAAAAAAATTCGATATTAGAAACTCAAATAGTTGAAGTTGACATGTTATTTTTAAATAAACCAAATGAGACAATTTTATGTCAAACATACTTATATAACATCGCCTAAAACATGACCAAACGGCGGTAAAAGGTTATGGGGCATCAGTGGTAGGGCTCAGGGAAGGTGATGGGACGGTAGCCACCACCCGGGTGGTGAAGGGGTGAGTGGCCATTTTTTATTTTTATTTTTTGCTTTTTTTATAAATATTTTAATTTGGTATTTGGATATATTGTAGGTTTTGACGAGGTATTAAATTTGAAAGTAATGAATTATGGGAGAAAAAAAATGGTGGTGATGAGAAGGTGATGCTAACGTTACAGTACTTTTTGAATGTCGTTTGATGAAAAGTTATAGATGGTCTTATAGTTCATAGGGTAAAGTGACCTTACTCATACCCAACTAATATTGTATAAATATATGTAAATGTGAATTTATCATTAACCCATTAACATTATTATATGTTTAATTGTTTATATTGACTCCCTCAACTTTTTCTTACTATAACTGAGCAAATTTATAAACATGAATGCAAGACTTTGAAAGTTTTCTATCAATATTGTATTTTATATATGTAACTTTTGAAGCCTCATCCATTAACATTAACACATAAATAATAAAACTGATCACACTTATAAAATTTGTTGGCTCCGTCCATACTTACTTACAGTTTATAACCCGTAACGATATATATGTAAAATTGTAAACGGTTACAATAACCCATAAATTAGTTGGACAAAAATGTGAAACATATGTTTAAAAATAAATAAAAACACAAGACTTTGAAAGATACTCTTTTTGACTGATTAGTGACAACTATGTTTTCACACCATATATTCACATTAGTTGGACAAAAATGTTAAAAATATGTTTATAAATTAATAAAAACATAACAATTTGAAAGATCCTCTTTTTGACTGACTAGACGCATGTCCGCGCGATGCCGCGGCAATGATGATAGCAGCGGTGGTGTAGTGGAGGCGGTGGTGGCTGCGGCGGTGGTGTGGTTATTAATGTAAAAGGGGTAATGTAGTTATTTTAGAAATTAAAGGGTAGATGTTGTATATTAATTTCATTAAGGGTATATTGGGTATTCAATAGAATCATGGATAATGTTAGTTATATTAGTAAGGGCATTTTAGGTATTTCAAAGGTAGAAAGTTTAAAAAGGGGGAAGCGGTAGTTTGTTTTATAAGGGAGTAAAAATAAGACAAACGACCGTATAGCAAACAATGCATACTGTACAAGTGTTTTATGTATAAAAGTGGTGAAAATAGACAATAGGATGGTGGAAATAGGAAGACACGTTAACAATCATAACAATGTCCAGGTATCATCCCTAATAGTAGAATATTAGCAAAGTATGCAAAAAGTTATCTATTGACGCAAAAAGATCTAATTTAACCAATCAATACATGATTTTAACCAATCAATTTACGACACGTGTCCTTACCAAATATTGCCAAAACTTGCCAAAAAGTAACGTGTGGTTGCTAAATAGTGCTAAAAGGTGCCAAAACATTTGCCGGAAAAACATGAACTTATGGCCGAAAACATGAACATATGGTCGGGAAATATGAACATATGGCCGGAAAACATGAACATATGGCCAGAAAACTTTTTATCTCATAAAATGGGTCTCAGAAATTGGGCGTCGGGAATTCGGACTTCAGGGACGACATGGCTATCAACCCGAAGGTTTACCCCGCTAACATACTTCCCGGATCATCTGAGTCCCATTTTACGAAACTTTGTATCATCATCTTTCTTTCAACGTAAACCGGCAACCTAACTTGTTCAACGATATCATCACCGGCAACCTATTTAGTTTTCCGGCCAAATATTGCTTTAAAATGGAACAAAAACAACAACACTACAACAGAATAAAGATTCCGGCAACGCTAACGCTAAATTAACACCACTAAGCTAATCACAAAGTAATTAACGACAATATTAAGCAACAAATATACATAAACAGTAACAATATAGCAGCAGAAGTAACCAACAACCCCAAAAAGGGGTCGCCGGAAAACATGACCAATATGGCCGGTGATAAAAAGAAACCCTCAAACGGAGAAAACAAGGCTCGCTGGAAAAGTCAAGGGGTTTCAGATCTCGCAGGGATAAGAGTGAACGTTGGGAGCATCGGCTTTCGGCTTCGATTCCGGCAATAAAAAGCCAAGAAAAACACAATAATAGCCTCAAAATTGAAAACCTCAATTTATAAGTTAGGTTTTCGGCGAAATATGGCGGTAGACCTCATCCTCATAAAAAAATGGTCACACAGCACGCTCTAAACGTAACCAAGGATCGACCCCATGGGGCTGATATATATAACCGAAGTCGCGTGCTAATTTTTGCCGGTAAGTAAGGAGTGGAGAAACAGAGTGCCGATGCTCTGTCAATGAAGGAACCGAAAAAAGAGAACCGACTATACCCTTCACCCTAATCTACCACCTTTTAATTATATATATGTTCTTTAATTTAAGGGAAATGATAAATTTAGCCCCATAGGCTATGTATAAGAGCTTATTATATGGAATGTGCAAATCGTTTATGCATGTAATAAACTCTTATACATAGCCTAGGGGGCTATATTTATCAGTTCTCTTAATTTAATAATACATTCAAACATAAGATATCATAAGACCGGTTGACCCATTTAGATTAATCAGAGTATATCCACCTCACCATCTATATCTTCATCTACATCTACATTTATATATAGGCAAAAGTGAATATAAGGTTGTCCCATACCTAAGCTTAGGTATGGAACCTTCACATATCAATTTTTTAATATATGTTGTATAATAAATAAATGATTTGGGCCCCATAAATTTTAATGTTTAAAAAACAAAAATGTGAGGGTTCCATACCTAAGCTTAGGTATGGAACAGTCATATATTCAACCCCCTTATATATATATGCTTATATATATCTCTCTCTATATATAAATCCCTATCTCCAAAGTCCATCATATGTCCACACATAGGATAAAATCCTATGTGTCATCTCCACGATTTTTTCTATTTAATATATACTATATTCCTTTTCCATTACAAAATCAATTTAATTAAATACTAATATATTATGAATAAAATATTCAACTTTTTATTTGTTT
>JAOEHQ010032779.1:0-13086 GCA_025447715.1 Asclepias incarnata | reverse complement strand
ATGTCTTATTATTTAATATCTATATTATTAATATATTAATTATTAATGATATATTATTTTTATAATACATTATAAAAAGAACTTAATATACCTATTTTACCAGTATCATTTATTATTATTCTATCACTCAATTCCTTAAAATATCCATATTACCCTTTAAATAACATCACTTAAAATACTCACAATATCCTCATCCCTTAAAATACCTACAATACCCCCTATTCCGCCACCACTATTGTATATCGCCACTCACGTTTCGCCGCCGCATTGCGTAGGTAATCTTCTATACTTTATAAAGCAAATGGATAGTTGTCTTAAATTTTGAATTTTTCAAACATTTCCATATTTATATTATATTTGTGTTTTATTTACTTAATCATTTATATAATTAAATGTTTTACAACAAAATAACAAACACAATTATATACATGTGTTTTGGACAACCTAAAGTCGGAGTAAATGATCGGCAAAGCTGTCCGTCGTCACGTCTTGTGGAGTGTCATAACTGAAATTTACAAATCATATCAAAATTAAGAAATGTGATATAGATCAAAATGAAAAGACGAGATCGAGGTGATTATTCAATACACACTCCTTCCTTAAGTTGATACTAGCAAAATATATTAAAGCAAAATGTGTAGGTATATTAATTAACTTGCAACTTATAAGATATCTATGTTTTTATAACTCTCGTAATAATTTCACACTTGATGGTTTAGATGGTTCATAGAGTTTACGTCTTCTCCATCTGGATACATGAAACAAACATCCATATATGTGCCCAGCGATACCTGACAAGAATGACTGTCAGCTAATTAAACCGAAGAATCCAGTCTAATTTTACCAAAAACAGTCCAATAACTTAACTTAGGGTTATATATGTTGAGTTATGTGATTGACTCGGAAAGAAAGTGCATGAATTTTGTGGTTACACATTAGGAAATGAAGCACTTGTACGAACAACATAAGGTTTAAAGTTGTACATTCTTGTGAAGTTGACCGAACTAACTAAGATGGCTATACGATGAAAAACTGTTTCAGTTAACAATGTTGCGATCTAATTATTCCCACGTAAGTATGGATGGTTTATGTACCTTTTTAGGTTGCTTCATCAAGTAAACATAAAAGCCACCAAAAAGGCCGGCTAAATGCATAACCATAAGTATTCTAGTCATAAATTCCAACTGATGATACCTTGAAACAGACCAACTTAAATACTTGTGGTCTTACTAAGACTTTGCTAATTAAAGGGTTCATACCAGTGAAAGTGTCTAATATTCGTTTAAACACTATCTATATGCAATAAAGCTAGATGCAACTAAGATCGATCACCGAGGCAAATTACCTAAACTTGAGACATTTTGAGAACTGGTGGGGGGGTGTTGTCGCATTAGTGATGCCAATGACCATAGTTGATTACCCCTAATAGGTTGCCGTGGTGGTCCAAGGCGCTCGAGTTGAGCAGCCGCACGTTCCTTACCTGTTAAACTCCCTCTCATACTCCCAGATGGCATTGCATCTCCACTAAGTTTTGGAAGCTGAGTTGGTGACATGGATCTTATGTTTGCAGTTGGAGTTGGAACGGGAGTTGTAGCTGGAGCTGGATGAGATTGAACAGGAGTGAAGTGTCGTTGCTCACCTCCTTTCCCGAGCTGGTCAAAAGCTAGAGTAACAGAATGTGAGGAACTGGTTGGAGCGGGTGTAAACATGGTTGTATTTTGAGTTTGATTAGTTGTACCAACGTTGACTTGAGATTCAACAGAAGTGTTGTGGTGGTGTTCATCTCTTCTCATTAGCTGCTCAAAATTTAAAACAATAGAAGGCGGGGGTCTAGTTGCAGATGATGTGATCAAGGTTGTGTGATGAGCTTGCTCGGTTGCACCAACTTCGGCTTGATGTTGACCGGGAGCAGTGTAGTGTCGTTGCTTCTCTCCTCTGCTGGGATGCTCACAAGGTGCAGCATTAGGATTCAGGAAAGTAGTTGCAGATGGGGCGAGTTGAGCTGATGGGAACACGGATGTAGTTTGAACTTGCTTGGAAGTACCAATGTTGGCTTGAGACTGAGCAGGAGCGGTATAGTGTCGTTGCTCACCTTCACTCCTGTGCTGCTGAAAAGCTAAATCAACTGCTGGTAGGGGCTGCAAAGGTGTGTACAGGGTTGTACCACCGAGCAATTAAGGGATTCCATTAAGATAGGGATGCATATCATAATAACTTCTAGAAAGAATGTATTACCTGTGATTGCAGACGAGAATCCCCAAAACCTGGAGGAGGAGAAACTTCGCGACTTGTTACAATTGATTGCGGCAAAGTGGATGAACATTCTGTACTCACAATAGTGGCCAAACCAGGTAAAGATAAAGAAGATTTAGGAAGTGCATCATTTGCTTCTATGGATATGCGATTTCCAGCAGTATCGGGAACTTGATTGTTTTGGCTGGTGATATTCCTATTTGTTTCAGTGCTCTGGCTCTTTTCTGTCATGGCAACCATCCTGGAACCGTTTGCAGATATACTTACATCACTCGCATCATCTGCCACTTCGTTCAATATCTAAACAAAATCAATCAAAAGATCAAGTAAGACAACTTGGGCCTATTGCACTCTTATAAAAATTTAAACTTTGCATGCATGTGTTTCTGTGTGTGCGTTGCTTGCCTTGAGAAAGTCTTGATCGATGCGTATATCTAAATGGCAAACTGGCTTGTCACAGTGAGGGCACCTCCATGTAGGTGTCGCTGAATTGATTTCCATAAAGTTCTTGTAATCAAAGCACTGCAGTAGAACAGGGTGTCGATAATATCTGTTATAGAGGGGGGAAGAAGAACAAATCTGCTACATTGTTCACATGAAATTTGCAACAACTTCGCTCAAAATGTCCATGTCAATTGCAGCAATTCTTGTTTGAAACCTTCTTAATCTAAAGATCAGTTATTAAAGGGTATTTAAGACCAATATTTCACCTGACGATGCTTGCAGAGTTGCCCTTTCACTGGAACTTTTATACGACATTGACTGTCAATCAAGAAAATAGAATCACGAGATCAATTGAAGCCACTCATTAAACAAGTAAAAGTTTGATAAAATTATGCTCCGTCTGCATTATGAAAAGCGCAACACTTCATTTTCAGGATGCTCCATTTTTTATTATTTATTTTTATTTTTTGAACAGCCAGAATGCAACATTACATTTCCGAGAAAGCTTCTAAACTTAAATCAATTACTTATCTATACTAACATCATTAATGAACTAATGGGATTGATCTGTGTCACAGAAGTTTTTGTAAACATTTATTTTCTCTTACAATTTTCTGGGTTTTGCTAACCTTGGCATTAAGGGCTACAGTTAAGACTCTCGTAACTGAAGCTTGATCATTAATAAACACTGCACTTTACATTTCTACGTAATCAAGAGACTTAAAGAGCAACAATAAAATTAAACAAAATTGTGATATCTAGTGAGCAACAAGAAAGTGGAGCATCTGTATTGATAATATGGCTTACCTAATGGGGCAGCGAAGTGAAATCTGTGATGACATGTCACTAACTTCGCATTCTGAAAATAAAAAGAAGAGAAAAGGCACCAGTAAACTAACTTTTGGGAAGGAATTGTTGTATTATATAAATCTAGACTATTAAATAGCACAAGGAAATCAATGTGTTAAAAAGATGTTGAACTTTCAATAACTTACCAGAATCACCTCTATCCGACATGTTGTGGACATAATCTTGCAACTGAGGAGGATCAGGTGATATTATCGGATTCATAGAAGCTACAGCAATAATATATGGACCTGAATTTGTTTCAGAAGAAATGAAAACCAGGAAGGCTTAAAAGAGCTGACTATATGTTTTATAAAAAGAAAAAAAGAGTAAACATACAATCAAAGTCCCCACAAACTTGTAATAAATTTACGCCATATCTGATCATTTTAGACACGTTTGATGGGAGCTGTGGTCCATTACCCTGATACACATATTTCATGGTCATGGATGATCAATATAGGCGAATAATGTCAATTTAGTTTTGTCTTTTTAGCAAAAACTTTAAGTGAGAACTTGACAAACCATGTCACTTTTGGTCCTCTTCGGTACAGCGCTGCCATTTATGAGAAAGCTAATAGAAATGTAAAAGGTTAGGTATACTAATTACTACATTGCAAAATACGATAAACAGAAAACTGTCAAGCTGCTTAACATGTGCAGAAATCTTACTTCACTTTCAATGGACTGGCAATACATGCAGCTGTGTCCATGTTGTCCATTCGAGCTACTAAGAGCCTCTGTATAAAGTAAATATATCATTCGTTTTTAGGCTGCTTAACATTTATTCATGTACATCATTATTTACCATAACAATCACATCAAAATAGCAAAGATTATGGAATTCAAATTTCCTTCTAAACACTACAACATATTTGAATTTTGCCAACATTTGCATGACAGAAAAGTGTCACATAATAAATAGTACGGAGTATTTAGAGAATCAACTATAATGTATGAAAGTGGTGCAATGACAAGACTCGAGAGAAAGAAAGAAGATGAGAGATAGGCTTTTACTCAAGAGAAATTACGCATAGTTCCAAATCTTATGGGTGGAATGACATGTAGAATCAACATACAGAATTTCTCATAGGACATGAAAGTGAAATAGGCATGCATCTCTTCACCATTGTATTTGTAATAGTTTAACCTTAAAGATTGAATTCCAGCTGCACATACATGTGGTGCATATTTATCACTTACCAAATTCTGAAAGTGACGAGGTAAATGACCCTGAGAGATGTGAAAATCAGCAACAAAAATTCCATATCCAGCCTGTGATTGATTAAACTTAAGCGAGTAAAGACATAAAAAAGAAAGAGGATCCTTGTCTGCAAATTAATACCCATACATATATATTTACCTTGACATCAAATGAAGTAAGTATGTTTTCCACCTTCATTGTTGGATAGAATCTGGAAATGAAAGACCATTCCAAACACATGAGCCTCAGGTGTAATTAAATCTTAAAAGAAAATTGTTATTCTCCGATAATCTCAAAATTTCTTGCTTCATTGTCTCAAACATATATCAATAAGTACATATTAAATTCAATTGTACTTTGTCGTCTACATTTAAAAATGTGGCCATTTATTTAAGACATACTGAAAAGAAAAACCATTTTATTTAGGAGCTAGGACGGCATTGGAAAAAGAAAATATACCACTCATCAAAGACTTCCCGAAAAGAAGAAACCACTTATATGAAAAAATGCCGGTAAAAAGGCATCCCAAAATAGCAGAAGGCCATTTATTAAATGAAAACACAAACATATGACATACCCTTTTCAAGAAGCCTGGTTTTATTTAAACAGTAAACATATCATCTTATTTTTGGGAGGGGGTTGAAGAAGTATATCAGGGTCATTTGCTTGAGTTTGACCATGAGGATACATTGAGGAGAGAATAATGAGATACTATTACCTTGAAATTATAGCTGAAACACAGGTATGTGCATCTCTTGGATCAATATTCATTTTGTCTGAGCTGGAGAACCCATAGCATACCTTTAAATTATTGAAAAAGTTATCATTTCATAGATATACAACCATGGACGGAAATATAGCCACTAATCAGGCCAAGAAAGAATTTCAGCATACCTTCTTCGCTATCATAAGGAGGGCACTTTTATCCCCATCTGGAAACCAACCAACTCGACAGGCGGCCTAGTGAGAGAACATTTACACAGAAATATATATAATGCATTATATAGTCTGCCACTGACACATATATACAGAATCAAACTTAATGAAGAATGTAAAATTGAGGAAGCATGGAGTCACCTCCGAAATAAAGTCAACTAGTATATATTGATTCATAATTATACATGAAACTATAAATTGGCTAGATCCCCCTATTTACAGTGCCCAAATTCAGAAAATTGAGCATGTCTCTAAAATGAAGAAAACAGAAACATATACCTTAATAGGTAGCATGAGAAGCATCAATGAGGGTTGAAGCAATTCAGTCATACACCTATGAACCTACAATCACAGAGGCACACAATTCGAAATTCTTTCAATATATTATATGGGTAACAAAAATAAGGACCTCTACCATTCTATATCTTTATGAAATATGCATATCATAATGATAATCTGATGTTGGTTAGACTCCACTTCTAGGAAAGCATAGGTGGGTCTACCTGTTATATCCCCGTATCAGGTTCTTTAAGGATGCATTTATTTGGGGGTTAGGCAGGGGTGCCAGTAGCCTCTCTTAAATGAGCTTGAATACATGGGATACGGGGATATGGAAAACAATGGCAACACTTTGGCCTTTCTACTATATAGAAAAGAGAGGAACACTCACAAAAACGGTAGATAATCTATGTAAACTAATAATGTGGCAGCAAAGCATTGACATCTGCAACTAACCTCTTTAACAATAAAAAATAGCTGGGGAATATGCGATGATGATGGAACTGCATCTATAGCGATCGCTGTATCAATAGAGCTACATTTACAAATAGCAGAACTTTTAAGTATATTGATATGGTATTAGTCAGAAGCATATCAATATATCAAAACAAGTAGAAGACAAAGAGCACGACCATAACATAACTTTAAGTAGATCATCATATTGATCAAGAACACCAGCATTTTATACCAGAATTTAGAACATTATGCAAAAATAAAAACAGAAGTAAGCATTTTCACTATCGTGAGAAAGATATTTAGTTCTTTAAGGATTCACCTGAAATTTGACACACTCATTTTAACATAATCTTTGAAGTTATGGATGGGCTGCTGACTAGTAGTGTATGATATAATGAATGAAATTGCAAGGGCCCCAATTTTATTTGTTTTCCAGAAAGGCCAATATCAACACACCACATAATTTTTCACATTTGTCCCTTACAACACTGAACCCACAACTTCATATTTGTCCCTTACAAGACTTGAACCCACAACCTCATACATGGTGGGTAACTTAGATACTGCTAGGCTATAAGCCCTTTGGTACAAGAGCTCCAAAACTAAAGATATGGTTTTCAATTGCAAAGGACACTTGAACTAATCAATTAAGAAATACCTATCAAATATGTTTTACTATCAAAAGGAACCAATTAACTTAAGCACTATAATACTCGAACCAAAGTTAATAATCAGCATATATATGCCAAGTTGATTATATGAAAAGCCTAGAGAGTAATTTTTATATGTTCGAAAATATTAGAACAATGTAGTTCTTATTTTCATATTTTGTCCCTTATAAGACATCTTACTATTTTATGTCTCATGAAGGCATTAAACTTCCAAAATGTGTCTCTCATGAACCATTTGCAACTAGTGCTTAGCTAGTAAACCCTAAACTCTAAAAGTTGTTCCATTTTTCTATTTTTATTTTGTAATCATGGTGTCTGGCATTTGGCCGAGTAACCAGGGAAAGGTGAATCTTTTGACTTAAATGTACGCGGCCTACCACATATCGTGATCATTTCCAAATCCTTTTCCTGATCATCTCAAAATGTTTACCTAAGCAATCTCAAACTTGGTACCTCTTGTTAGGACATGACTAGCCATCGCGATGGTGGTTTAAACCCTTCTTCAATTTTCTATACCCAACTAATAAAAATAATTAGGGTTTCATATCCCATATATGAACCCTAAATTTGCAACAATAACAAGGAGGCTATAATAATACTAATATGCCTTTTTCCTATTGAAAGTCCCCTCTTTCATTTGAAGTCACTAAAGTTGCTAGTAGTTTGGAAAAAAAGATGTAGATTGATGGGACACCCTTGACCTGAGTGACTTTTGGCACCCGCCATTGTCCACCCGACAAGGATAACTCGAACAACTCCCCTAACACAAGGCTGGCACAATAAAGTTACGGCTCGAGCCCAAGACCCCTTATTTGGCAAAGATCCCTCCAAGTGTGCCATGTGCTTTGCAAGTGTGGATACCTATTGAACTATGCTCAGGTAAAGTTGCTAGTAATTAAGTTCTAAAAAAAAAAAACTTTAATTAGTTACATAAATTGTGAGTGCCAGTTTTGATACATTAAATTTCGAAATCAATAAAAATGTAAAAATTAAAAATAAAATAAAATAGGGTATATATATAACCTTCCTAACTTGATGCAAATGTCGATATAAACATCCGATTTATCAATCTCTCTAGTATGAATACATGTCAAAGCTTCTTGTATCTTAATTTCAAGGCGCTCCGTCGCTAATCCTTTAAGATGCACCATCTGTCGTCTCTTACCAGCGGCGGCGGCGGCTGCTGCCGCCGCCATATAAAATTCTGCCATTCTTCTTACTAGTCACTCACTCTCGGATTCAAACCAACACAGACACACACACACACTGACACACACAACAACAATAATAATGCGAAAACACAGAAAAAAAATGAGAGAGAGAGATAAGGGGCACGATGATGGTTGCGTGATTACTGTAATTTGAAGTTATCAAGAAAGTATTTTGCCGCGTTTTTAACTGATTTCGGAAATATGGTCCCCACTGTCATTATCTCTATTTTGTTAGACTATCTTTAACTGGTTGCGTGTTAGACTATCTTTACAAAATCCATTTACTAGTTAAAACAAGGAAGAGAATGAAAATATAAGAATGTTATGTATCAGGTTAGGTATAGATTTCTCTCATATCTTAGTTTTTTAATCTATAAAATTTATGGGGTCTATGTCATTTATTTATTATACAACAAATATTAAAAAATTAGTATGTGAGAGGTTCTATATATAGCTTAGATACATAACAGCCACACATTCACTTTTCCCAATAAAAAAAATCCATTTACTTGTTAAAATAAATAATAAGAATAGAAAAGATGAATTAATGGATTATACTTGTTAATTGAAAGGATTATTTTGTAGAAATGAATTAATGTATTGGTGAACACTTTTATCATTAACCTACACTGAGATCACAGTTTATTAGTCTCACGTCATCATTTATATTAATATTAAAAAATACATTATAATAAATTTAAAAAAATATTTATAATAACAATAGCGATCAAATGCAATACAAATTATATTCAAATATCTTTTACAATAAAAAAAACTAAAAAATAAGGTTTAAAAGAAAATTTTTTAAAACTAATATAACAATTTAGTAAACATTATTAATAGTTCAGGGGTAATATGAAAGTTGATTTAATATCTATAACTATTATGGCCATAAAAAAAACTTCTATTTCTTTATTTCCTTCCCATTCCATTAAAGAAAAACAAAATAAACAATAAAGAATTCAATACGTCTAAACATGCAGCGAGGTGGCCACCACTTCGGAGGAATACGCTGGCCAATACGCCGGCGGCTTTAACCCACTGCGTCGGTATCTCCGCATATTGGAGTGAATACATCAGCAACACATCGAGCGTTAAAAACGGTCTTAGTATAGACATAGATATATATGAATATATGATGATCATTTATTTTCTAGAAAGGGAAATTATCATATATATCCTTCTTAAGCTTTAATATCACATATTTACCCACTTAAATATAATAATATCACTTATGCCCACTTTAAATGCTTAAACCCATTATATATACCCATTTAGTTAATTTCAATATTAAATAAAACCTGAATATTCATAATAATTATAAATTAAAATTTTATTGACAATTATACCCTTTTTAAGAGCGCCAATATAATCCCTAATCCCGCCATTTTTCTTCACAGCCCATGGTTACCTCCTCCAGTGAAATTAGGAAACTATATATTGTGATGATATCTTCCAAGATCATTACTATGCATCTGTTTCTCCCTACCAACATAAGACATTTCAAGGTGAGAATACATATTCCTTTTTTTATAAAACTTGTTTAAGTTTTTGATTTGTCTTGGAGGGCAGAGAAGAATTATGTATGATTTTGGGGAACTTTGATTTTTAGTTGATCATATTCGTTATAATTGTTGAAAACAGAGTATACATTGAAGAGTTTTGATTTAGAGCCCCCACCTCACAAAGCCCCCAAATTGATTATATATAATTTTGATTTATGAGAATGTGCATATAGTTTTTGATTTGTCTTGTATCTGTTTCAATTCACTTCAACGATTTGGTAGGCCAACTCACATACAGCTAAGATAGAGGTCTTTGGTTCTACTGTTTGGTATTCTACGATGGTATCATAATGGGTCTCTTTTAATTTTTTTGTTAAGCTTGGTTAATTAGATCGAGGGCATTAACTTTGTTTTGTTTGTTTCTTGATTTTTTTTTTTTTTATATATATTACAGTAGTTTGTTTGCAAAATCAGTTAGTCAATATTTGTTTCATGGTTGCGCGCTTAAGCCGGCCCTGAGTCGATCAGAGTAATCGAAGTTTGTTTTCTCATAACTTGTATATATTATTTAGAATTCTTGTTTGCATTCATGTGATTTATAGTATATATATTTTTCTCTTGTGTAAATATTTTGCTGAGTATGAGCGTGTGTATTAGATGCATCAAGCTACCGATAATGATTTTTTAAGACCAAGATGGGAGAACATGGCTGAATCACCAGTAATTGAGTATGTTTTTCGCCACTTTTTAGAGCAAGATTTTTGTTGTTGAATTCTAATGCTATACGTCCATTTAATTTTCATTTGTAGGCAAGAAACATTGAAGTACAAGCTAAAACTAAAATATGGAGGCTTTTTTCGATTGATCAAGAACTCATCTAGGAGAAGATATTGTTTGGGCTCTCAAAAATGTATCTACATAGATACAAGCTCATACAACTTCAACGAATTAATTGAAGAAGTCACAAAGCATTATCCATTTAATAGCGGTCTAGTTTTTTCAATTCAGTTCGTTGACAAGAATGCAAAGGATCAATCTTTTATTGATATTGATTCTGACGAGAATTTCATGGGGATGCTTGCAATGTACGAAAACGAGAAAGAAGTAACCATTTATGTGACGACAGATAATAATCATGGTACCCATAATTCACTACCAAGGTATACATTATGTATGCTTATATATGTATGTATATGTACTTATCGTTTAAATGTTAAGTAATTGTATACCTTTTATGTAGTGGTCAAGATGAACTTACTGATGAACCAAATAGTGAAGATGAATCGGATTATTGTACTGATAATGAAGAAAGTTATCACATCCCTCCCAATAGTGATAATGAAGATGAGACGGTGCACTACCAAGTCGAGACTTATTCACTCAGCAATAAAAATATAGCAATGAAAGAAAACTTAAAGTTTCCAAATGTGATTAGTTTCAGGAGAGCTTTGAACCATCATGCAATAACAAATGAGTTTGAGTACTTTATTGAGAAAAGTGAACCAACACGGTTCACAGCAAGGTGTAAACAAATGGCTTGCAAATGGCGAATTCATGCTTCTATCATGCAAGATAAAGTTACCTTTGAAGTAAGCATATAATGTATTAAAGATTGTGGCTTTTATAAGTTTGTGTCCGTAAAAAATTATAATGTTTATTCAATATTTTTGTAGGTGAAGAGTTTGGTAGAACCACATTCTTGTATTCAAAGCAATATGGGCGGTAACAAGTGTGCCACTCAAGGATGGATTGCTGATGTAATCACTGACAAACTAAGATCTGATGGAGATGTCCCTGTTTCAGAGCTTAGAAGCTGGCTTGTGAAAACCTACAATGTTGAGCCACCATACATGAGAGTTGCTAGAGGGAAAGAACAAGCTTACACAGATATGTATGGCAAGTGGGAGGACTCATTCATACAGATTGATGATTTCAAAGAGGAATTGCTAAATAGGAACCTCGGAAGTGTTGTTGACATTGATTTCGAGACAAAGAGTGACAAGAAACGTTTCCTACGTTTTTTTATTTCATTATTTGCTTGTTCTAAGGGATTTCTTGCTGGTTGTCGTCCCTATATTTCTCTTGATGCTTGTCACCTGAAAGGGAAATTCAACGGTGTACTAGCTGCTGCCACGAGTGTTAACGGTAATAATTCTATATTTCCAGTAGCCTATGGTGTGCTTGAGTCAGAGAATACAAAATCATGGACGTGGTTTCTTGAGTTACTAAAAAAAGCAATTGGAGTGCCAGATGGTCTTGTTATATCATCGGACATGCAAAAGGGATTAGACATAGCAATCACGCAAGTTTACCCTAACGTTGAGCATAGAGAATGTATCAGGCACTTATATAGTAATTTCAAGAAACACTTTCGTGGTGACTTCTTTGCCTCCAAGTTGTGGGGTGCTGCAAGAACCTATTGTCCTAATGAGCATGATAAACTACTAAAAGAAATCGCGGATGTACATGAAGCTCCAATTACATATCTTAATCAGAACCACAAGAAGATATGGAGTCGAAGCAAGTTTGGCACAATATCCAAGTGTGATTACATTACTAATAATGTTTCCGAAGCATTTAATTCTTGGATAGGTGATTTGCGTTATCAACCAGTCCTTGATCTAGTAGATGCCATTAGAGAAAAGCTTATGGTACGATTATATAAGAAAAGGAAGATTGTGGAAAAGTGGAAAGGCACGTTAGTTCCCAAGGCTAAAAGTTATATTAACAATATCTCTAAGGTAAGTAGATTGGGTTATAGCTATTATATCAGCTTTACAGTTCACGTGTGTATCTGTGTTTGTATGTATATTGTCTAATTTGCCTCTTTTTCTTGTAGAACTTAGGTGAACATGAGGTTCGTAGAAGTAGTGATAATCGAGCTGAAGTCAACTTTAAGGTAAGACGATGGGAGGTCGTATTAAATGAGCGAAAATGCACTTGTCGTGTTTGGCAAATTAAAGGCCTTCCATGTATACATGCAGCAGCTTTCATTTGTAGCATAAGGGATAATAATTGGGATAAATATGTTGATCAATATTTTACAATTGAGAAATTCAAAGAAGCCTATGCTCTAGAAATTTCTCCTATGCCGGGAATAGATCAATGGGTGCACAAAGCATCAAGGGAGAGGATACACCCACCAATAATCAAACGTCCACCTGGACGTCCAAAGAAAAAGAGGATTGTACCATCTAACGAGCCTAAAAGAAAACAACAATGTGCACGATGTGGCCAATCTGGCCATCGTGGTAAGACATGCAAAAATCCGCCCCGCGAAG
>JAOEHQ010032768.1:0-13086 GCA_025447715.1 Asclepias incarnata | reverse complement strand
ATCTAGATATGATATATGATCAGTTTAGAGCCAATATAACATGTGGTCGCTTGTTTGAACTAATCAAGGAGTTAGGGGTATACGAATGTGCATCAAAACTGAATATTCAGTTTAGAGCTTATAATTACATGATCATCTCATTCCTGATTATCGCATTGATGTAAATTTACCAAAGTATTGATAACTATCCCAAACCTTATGCCCATGATTATCTCATTATCTCATTATTCATATTATATCATACTAAACATTTTAAGTGCACATCCAGACACTCCCTAAGATAGATGTCCCAAGCTTTATTAAAAAACATCCCCGAGCTCGTTTGAACCTCATTTTCTATACTCTTACCAAATTCATAGATTTATCAAGCTTATCCTTTGCCTAATCACCCAAAATTTATATCATATTAGCTAATGCATTAGCTTCTTTTTCAACATAAAATAAAAGTCATTAATGTCACATATAAAATCATAATAATATGAGAAGTAATTAGTTGCATAAAGTAAAAAAAAAAAAAAGTTCAATAAAGTCTACATCCAAATAGTCCCTAAAATGCATAAAATTTTATTTAATTTTTACAAAAGCTATCAGGATTATAGTAAGTTAGTGACTAATTTAAGCTGATAAAGTGCACATTCGGTTCAAATACCCACCTTTTTGTGTTCATACCAGACATTAGCCGGTAGCCTTGAGATCCACAAAATATACGTATGTGATATTATTTTACTAAAAAAAAAACTTATCACATAACATGAATATCCATTTTTATATAGCAACAACAGAACATAAATCAGCATGAATAGTCCAAGAATTCATTAAAGCAACCCTTGGAATACGCGGCTCGCGTGGTATAACACCTCAAAGCCAGTTAAACTAGCCTCAACGTTGCAAACTACTCGCCATCCCACACCACTTATTACTTGATTATTTGTAGGTTCTTTTTTCGGCCGTGAAAATCAAGATACATATAGATACATATACACAAGGTTGTAAAACTAGGCATGAGCAAAAATTCTGAAATACCGAAACCGTATCGGTACCGAACCGGTACCGAAAATTGGTACCGATAGGGATTCGGTTTCGGTTTCGGTTCTTGATTTGGGACGAGTTCGGTTTCGGTACCATTCGGTTCGGTACCGGTAAACCGAACATGAATACCGATTTTTTTAAAACATATAGTACTAGTTGTAGGCTGTACTGCTGTAGTGGTTTTCTTACCTGCCTTAATTTTATTTATTTATATTTATATATTGCTACTACAATATGATAAACTGATCACCAATTCAGGTATCCAGTGTAAATTACTCTTCAATCTCACACTGCATATTTATGTTGATAGTAGTTTTCAGATTATCTAGTGCTGCAATTGTCCTACTTACATATCACAAACAGTACTCATAGTCTCATATAGTACTTTGCCTACTTAAAGATTTCTTTGAACATTTGCTCCACTTTTACTGCAAAAATCAAATTATACATTCAATTCACTCTAATCACTCACAGTGGTTATTATCTTTCAAACATTGGCTTCTAATATACTAGAACTAGTGGCAATTTTCATGCTATCAAACTGAAAGGCTGTGGTTACATAATCAAAAATTCTAACAGCTTGAGTGAGTTTCATATTAACTCATATGACAAATTTAATCTGGAAAAAACCATCAAGATATAAAACCAAAAATCAAGACCAGAGCAGAAATGTAGATAAATAGCTATAAAAATTCGGTACAAACAAGTATAGAACCGAAAATCTTGGTACCGAAACCGGTACCGAAATAGTGGATTCGGTACGGTATCGGGATTGGGTTTTTGGTAAATTCGGTTTCGGTATTCATCGGTTTCGGTACGGTTCGGTACCGGTACCATACAAAAACCATCCCTAGGTATAAGTACTTCTCAATGTTACTTTTAAAATATCAAACACCAAAAACTAGCATAGTATTCATGTAATGTAGTGGGAGTAAGTTTCTTGTATTGGTAGTGTTGAAATTTTTTTATTGTGTTGTTGTATGTAATTTAATAATGGCAAGGGTAACACGATTTGTTAATATGTTAATTTTTTTAAGGATAACTATTTTACACAATTTGCCGTTTTGACAGTTTTACTTGCTTTCGTGAGCAAGGATAAAAATTTGTGGCTTTGAAATGTCAAAGTTGCTGATTACATTGAAGTTACAATGAGGTCATATCATATCTACTCTTTCTCCTCCATTATTCTTCCCCTCTAACGCGGGCCGGACGACGGTGGGTGCGGGAGGCCTTTCTTGGTTGCTTGACCGTCTTTGAAGATTTTTGGACCTAGAACGAGCCCAAAAAAAAGCTTATTGGCTAGCTACAACGAATTAACCCATATAAAGTACTTTTTAAAAACGACGATAAATGTTATATCAATAAATATAGCAAAAGTTATTGTTCAAAAAATATTAAAAAATATTAATATCATGCTATTAAAGTAACATATCGTAATAGCTAACTATCGAGTCGTGAAGTTCTCTTATCATTTTTCATAACAAATTGGTTCATTAACTCTTGATAGTCTATATCATCTAAAATACAAATAAAACTAAACAAATAAAACCAAACCTTATAAATTTCACAAATATATAATAACAATGAATAATATATAGTAATAGAAAACTACATAAATAAAAACTAAACATAAAACTAAAAAGAAAAAAAAAATTGCTTGCACTCGATGATGAAATTGGTAGTACTTTTTTATTTAACATTTATTGCATAGTTAAGTTGTTTACTAAAATATGTTGCATGCTTCCAATAAAAAATACAGTAAAACTACATGTACCAATGAAAAAAACCATGTCTTTCTAAACAGTAAAAGCGGAATATATTTTTTTATTGACAATCCACAAAAGATGTGTAAGTAACTTTTTAATGAGCTAAGTTACATGACTTAATTTATAAATGATTGATGAGTTTCTCACATGTTTAATGAGCTTAGTAATATACATATATAAATATTTAAAAATCGGGCTCCTAAAAAATCGGACCTCATACGGTCACCCAACTCGTCCCACCTCTAAGCCGGCCTTGCTTGGTCGGACCAAGCCAACCAGCTATTTCCGACAAATTTTTCCTATTTGATATTCTCATTACACGTTAAAAATTTGTCACTTTTATCATCTTTTGTTTTTTTGCCATTACAATACTATGTTACCTAAGTGTGTTTTGAACTATGTCATAAATAAAATATTTACCATCTTTAAAAAGATTATCAAAACATAGTTTAACAGTTTCTTTTAGAAACTAGAAGCATGCTCGTACGATGCGACGACAATGATGGTAGTGGCGGCGGCGTGGTGATGGCTGCAGTGGCGGCGACGGGCGGCGGCGGTGGCAGCGACTGGTGGTGGGGGCGTCGGTGGTGGGGGCGGTGTTGGCGGCAATGGTGTGGTGGTGAATGTAAAAGTAATTGATGTAAAATGGTGTAGTGTGGTTATTTTAAGGGTTGAGGGATCTATGTTGTAAATTATTTCATTAAGGGTATTATAGGTATATTAGATGGAGATATTTAAATTATTAAATAAAAAAAATAACATTTTAACCGCTTCAAATTATCATTTAAGAAAAGGAGAGCTGTTGCACTTTTCTATAGAAATAAACATGGACTAATTACATATATCATCTGAGTATTATTTACCACAATAATCTTCAAATTATCACACATTAAATCATCTGAGTATTATTTACCACAATAATCTTCAAATACATATATAGAGATAAATGACTTTTTAAAGACATTTCTGTTGACCAATATAAATCATTTTATTTGGGTAAAAGGGTTTCACCCTGGTTAGCTTTATATATATGCAAAATTACAAAACAGGCGTACTAACAGAGTGCTAGCACGGCAATTACAAACGAGCACAAAGTGCATACCAAAGACGAGACTAAAATGCAAAGGGACATACCCCTTTACACTAAAACAGCCCTCCTAGCTCAAATTTACAAACTAGGCAAAAGAAACAAAACTAGAAATGAAAAACTAGTCATCGACCAAGACACCCATGGGTAGCTTCCATCGTTCCAAGCATTTCAAAACCCTATCATTCCGCTTGAACTTCAGGGTTGAAAGCTTCAGTTGAATCATATAAATGATGGCAGTTGACACTTGTTTTGGAGACCGTCGAGTCTTCTTGAAAAGCCTTGCATTCCGTTCTTGCCAAATAAAGTAAGAAGAAGCAGCGAGAACTAACTTAAGTATAATAACATCAACTGTTTTTTGTTTAGCAACAGGACTCACGTGCATAATAATACTATCCCAATCAGAAGGTAGTTGTCTTCCAGCAAAAACACCAACATCCCTCCAAACCTGTTGTGAGAAGGGACAATCAAAAAATAAGTGGGTATGAGAGTCGGGCTGACTTTCACACAAAGAACATACAATCGGGTCATTTGAATGAATGTCCCAAGCTCTCAACAGGTCTTGTGTCTTCAGTTTACGCCTCAAAACAAGCCAAAGATGAATTGCATGCTTAGGGATACAATTAGCAAACCACACAATATTGAACCAGGTAACCTCATTAGCCCGAGGTCGAATTGCATCCCAAGTATTAGCAACAGAAAAATGTGTTATCGCTCCATTCCTATCTTTCCACATCACTTTGTCCAAAACATCAGGTAGAAAACAAGGTACATCTAAGTGAGGAAATCTCGAATCCCAATCAGCCGGCCACGCCCAATTACCATCCAAAACCAGATCAGATACACGAGCATCAAGTCGAAACCCAGCATTAGTAATGGCTCTAGTAGATAGCGAGTTACACAGAGGTCCATATTGGCACCAGTTGTCGTACCAAGCAGAAGAAGAAATACCATTACCAAGTCGAATATAGAAGAAATCCCGCAAAACAGGTCTAAGTTGTAATAGCTTTCTCCAGCTCCAAGTCATAACCCCTCGACAAGGCAATTCCCAAAAACTTCGTTCTTTGATTTTGTACATGTGAATCCATTGAACCCATAAGGATTCCTTTCGAGTAATCAAGTTCCAAATATGAACCGAAAGAAGAGCAATATTAAAGTCATATAAACCTCTAATACCCAATCCCCCCTCGGTTTTTGGAAGACAAACACTATCCCATTTAACCTTTGCTTTGCCTTTCTGTAACACACCTTGAGACCAAAGAAAACCTCGCAATATCTGTTCAATTTCCCGTACCACCCCATCCGGCAACATAAACATCGTTGACCAATAGACATGCATAGAGGACAGTACCGACTGAACCAACTGAAGTCTTCCCGCAAAAGAAAGAAACTTGTTTTTCCAATCTAACACCCTATTGCGAACTTTCTCAATCAAGCCTTTACAATCCCTATAGATTAATCTTGTAGAAACAAGAGGCACCCCCAAATACTTAACAGGAAGCGTGCCTTCCTCAAAAGGCAAGATACTTAAGATAGCCAGTTTAACATGATTTAGCACATTACAAAAGAAAGCAGTGCTTTTAGGGATACTCGGAGCTAAACCTGATGCATTTTTGAATTCCTCCAACGATTCCATGATAACCTTTGCAGAATCAATATCAGCATGAAGAAAAATAATCAAGTCATCTGCAAAGCATAAGTTGATTATATCAAGCCTGTCACATTTTGGATGGTACTGAAACACCTCGGAATCCCTGACTTTCCTCTTTATAATCAACGTGAGAATCTCCATAACTAGAGTGAACAAGTAAGGAGATAGCGGATCTCCCTGTCTTAAACCCCTCTTTCCAGCGAAAAAACCATGCAATGTGCCATTAATACATATAGAAAAAGATGATGTTGCCACGCATGTCATAATCCAATGCACCATGGTAGGATGAAAGCCGAAACCCAAAAGAATCTTCTTTAAAAAACTCCAATCAACAGTGTCATATGCTTTCTGAATATCCACCTTAAACGCACATCTTGGAACGCCCCTATCCAAGTGGTAATTATGCATCAGCTCTTGTGTGAGAAGAATATTATCAGATATACTCCTGCCAGGAATGAATGCCGACTGATTTGATTCAACCAAGTCAGATAGACAACCTTTAATTCGATTGGCAATAATTTTTGTAATACATTTAAGAAGAACATTACACAAAGATATCGGTCTAAAATCAGTGACTGAATTAGGCGAAGCAACCTTTGGAATCAGGGAAATAATAGTGTGATTAACCTCTTTCAGAAGCTTTCCAGAGTGGAAAAAATCCTGAACCGCAGCAATTATACTATCTCCAACTGTTTCCCATGCAGCCTTAAAAAACGCTGCAGTATACCCATCTGGCCCTGGAGCTTTGTCATTGCCCATATCAAACATAGCCGCTTTAATCTCCTCCGACGATACAGGTGCAATCATTAAGGTCGACTGTTCCAAAGAAAGTTTGTTTGAGAACAAACCAGCAACATTCAAATCCAGGACTTGACCAGCAGACCCCAAAAAAGCTTGGTAATGAGCAACAAAAATCGAGGCCACAGAATCCCCATCAACCCTATTACCCGAAGCATCCACCACTGAATCAATTCTGCTTCTTGCTTTCCTCGCTTTAACAACTTTGTGGAAATAAGCAGTATTAGAATCTCCAACTCTAAGCCATTCAACTTTCGCCTTCTGTTTTAGAAATCTTTCTTCATCAATTACGGCCTCATTAAAAGCTTGCAAGTAAATTGCCTGTTCCTCCCTCAATTGAACATTAGACGGGTCCTTATCAAGAGCTTGCTGAACCACATCCAACTCCAATCTAAGCTTTTCAACTTTTTTATGTAAATTCCCTTTATCATAGAGCAGTTTACGAAGAGGCTGCTTCAAACATTTAAGTTTTTGAACAACCCTATACATAGGGTAGCCTTCAACATTACGCCCCCAAGAAGTCGAAACAACCTGCTGGAACTGATTATGAGACGTAAGTACATTAGAAAACTTAAAAGGCTTTGGTTTAAATTGCACCACCATAGGAAAACAAAGAATAGCCGGTGCATGATCAGAATTCCTGTAAGGCTTGAACAGCGCATGAGCACCAAGAAAATCAGAAAGGAAAACCTGGTTAGCCATAATACGATCTAACTTTTTCAAGACACCATCCGTCCCTTTGGGCTTTTGCGTCCATGTAAATTGAAGTCCGGAACTATTAACATCAGCAATCTCTAATTCATCAATGCAATCCTTAAATTCACGCATAGAGATATCAATTCTGGACGGACCCGATGCAAAGTCAAGAATAGAAACAGCCGCATTAAAGTCTCCAAGAAGTACCCATGGTTTATCATGAACAAAACTCTTATGACCAAGTAAATTCTGCCATAGCTCCCTTCGATCAACATAAGAATTATGAGCATAAATAAAGGAACTAAACAACATTTTTTTATCCCGCTTGAAAAACACCTGTGTATGAATAACTTGATCACTTTGAGACAACACCATTACATCAACAATGTCCGGATCCCAGCCCAAAATAATGCGAGATCCTTTCACACACAAACTACCATTCGAAGTCCACGACCAACTCCGAAACACTTTAGGACACAAACTATCAAGTTTAGACGAAACAATATGGGACTCAAGAATAGAACAGATACATAATTTATTCTCGCTAATAACGTGACGAACCTCACTTTGCTTAGGGGAGAGATTCATTCCTCTAACATTCCAAGATGCTATGCTATACATGGGAAACATCGTGACCGGGAGTGCCTGCCCCCTCAGAACTAGCCATAAAATCATCTGTTTCAGTATTAACATTCACAACATCATCATCCTCCTTAGTATCCGTCCCAGTTGCATTCCCAGTTGGATTTCTCTCATCATCAAGACCTGCAGTACCTGCTAAGACATCAAAAGGATTTTGCGTAGTAACCCCTCGAACCTCCTGAGCAGCAGCCGAATTGCTACCGGACCTAACAGAGGTCGTATTAGAGGACGAAGCCCCTCCATGACCAACAGGTTGTTTTGGTCGATAAACAAACTGGGGTTTTGGTTTATTTAATTTAACACCTTCCACATGCCTCTCCACACCTTTTCCCTTGCCTTTTTTGCGAGAAACCTGTTCAAATCCTTCATCATCAACCATAGTTGGGACTACCTTTTTAATTTGCCTAGCCACCTTTGGACAGTGATCGTCATCATGCCCAAACGTCTTGCACATAGAGCAGCGTGGAGGCTGCCATTCGTACTCAACCTGAATCGAAACTTTGGAAAACCCATCCCCCAACAAGTCTGGAATACCAATAATAAGCTCCTTCTTAATTTCAGCCTCTGAATCCAATTCAATAAGTGCCCTAGCATAGCTGCTTCGCCCCCATGATTCCAAACACATTGTACTAGTATAGGCATCAAGCATCATAGGTTTACCAATCTTCGTTGCAAGCATACTCAAACCATCCTCAGTAAATATAGCCAATGGGACATTATGAAGCTTAACCCATACCGGAACTTTTGTAATCTCAGCCTTGGTTAAAGTCGAATTAGGAACCCAGACATTCAATAATAGCGGAACAGACCTGATTAACCAAGGTCCTTGAGCTAAAACTTTCTCCATTCCATCCTTTGTATCAAATTTAAAGAAAAAGAAACCCGAGGCATTCATCATAATACGCTTAATCCCAAATTTTGCCCAAGCATTTTTCACATAATTCTCAACAACAGGAAAAGCCAATCTTTTGCCAAGAAAATAACCAAAAAGAGTGTTTGCATACCTGCTACTAACCTCCACCAAAGACTCTTTCGGGATCATCAAATCTAAGCCTTCGATTTTAGAATCGATATGTAAAGAGCGAAAGTTAACCTTTTTTTGAGGCTTTTCAGACTGAACAGCACCCGCATAAGACATAGCTGGCTTTTGCTTTTCATCATCCACAACCTTAGTCGAAGCATTATCCTGACCCACGGGCTTCTTCAAAATGCTCGTCGGGTGAGTAGAAACAGGCCCATCATTTAGGATTTCAATCTCTTCCTCACCATCAGAATTGATGTAAACTTTGAACCCAGAATCATTATTACATTCATTGTTGGAATCATCCTTACTCAATTCAGCATTCCCACTTTCCACCCTCCTAGCCTCATCTTCAACAATGGGTGTCTTAACTTCTGTAGTCCCACTAGCAGGATCACGCACATCCTGTGTTGAAGATATAGGATCATTACGAACAATCCCATCATCCTCACCCAGCTTAACATTAGGCGGAGAGGGCATCTTTGCAGGAGACGGCGATTTAGGGCTTTTACCCCTCTTCGCCTTTGTCATTCTAACAGGAATTCTATTCGATCTCTTTAATCTATCAAAACGGCTACGTAAAGAATCAAAATCAATAGGAAACTCAGCTCTCTTCATCCACCAACATCACCCATGCACACTAAACAATCACGAACAAGCAGATTCTCGAAAAAGAAAAGAAAACGAAAAACCCTAACCCTAGACAGCCGACGGAAACAAGTGAGACCCTCAAAAACAACCTAAATCAACTCAAACATGCACGTCAACCAATCCTTAAACCCTAATGGAATTCAAGAATTAGTGATAGGGACACATTTACAAGCTTATTCAGATCGAATCGGAAGGAAACATGGGAAGGAAAAAATCGCCATCTAGAGAGAGAGCATTAGGGTTTTTTGTCTTCCCGAAGACCCAATAAATCATTAAATTCAAATATAAATCATCTACCATTAAATTCAAATATAACGACCTCTTTTTTTTTTTTTTAACAGCATTAAAAATTATTAAAAAATTGGTAGTAAGAAACTAGCAGGTACAAAACACGATCCAGCGAACAAAAGAAAATAAGGATCAGAAAAAATACTAACGATACAATATAATCCCGCAAGCATACCGACAACGGCTACTAAAATCAGAAAAGAGATCCCAACGAAACCTAAAACGAATGACCTCCCAAGAACGAAGCCGAACACAAATTGCTCATTTTGATTTCAAGTAAATACAAAAAACCTGTCAAATCTACCCAAATGAAGGTATTAAAACTACCATCACCATAACTTAAATTGAGGCTACCAGTATGTAGACTTTGAGTTGGAAGGTGTTGTATCATACTTAATACCATTTCTTCTGCTTCTAAATTTACATCATCATTACAAAAAAGTCTTACGCCACACTCCTTCACCTCAACATCTTCATAGTCATCTCCGAACTTAAATGTGACAAAATTCTTTGCTTCCTTCCATCCCTCATCACAACTCTCAATGCACAACCATATCATCATATCTGTACTAGGAATTCGTAAGGGATAAAAAACTCCTGGAGGAAATCTACCGATCAAGGCTCCATCGAAGTTGTTCACAGAGTATCCTGGTGTATGACCACAATAATACTTATGTGTGAATACAGCACAAAATGCATAGTAGTTGAACTTATTGTAGTACCAATATGGAGGTAATTCCACCTTTACATGACTTCCCTTACTTTTATTTGTAAACCACATTGGAACTCTATTTCCATATAACATTATCTCCAAGAAACCACCACTTTCCTTGAATTCAGTTATCCAACTCTTGATACCCCAACACTCCAACAAAAAATAAAGTTGGTTTGTAGACGCATGTGAAGTTGTAGATGCGTCGATAAGTCGAGTCTGCGACATATTCCCAAACATTTTTTGACAATTAGTGACATACCATTCCGAAAAAAAAACTCGGTGAATTACCCTTGGCGGTTCTTGCAAGGAGGTACAATCAGATGCCTGAAGAAAGCGTACGTTAGGTGGAAGTTCTGACAATGCTTCCAGCTTCGTGCATCCTTCAACATAAAGTTTTTTAAGACGAGAAAGTTGACTTAAACTTCCAGGTAACTTAGTAAAGTTGTTACCACTGAAATCTAACCTCTCTAGACATGTTAAGGCTCCAATGTCATCACACACTTCGGATATATTGCAGTTTCTAAGTATCAGCTCCTTTAGCAATCGTAAACTTGCCAAAGAAGGCAACACCAAACTCTGTGGTTGCTTTTGGAAAATTGATCTCCACCATGTATTTTGGAAGATTGATCTCCACCACGTAGGAGACTCGGTCTGCTGATATCTGTCGATCTCTAGTACTTGAAGGTTTGTTAGAGATGGTATGAAAGAAGGAAATCCTGTAATGGCTGTTCCATCAACATAAAGCTTCACCAAACTCTTGAAAGTGCCCGAAACCTGAGTCACGTTATCCAATTTTAAGCACCCTGGGAGAATCAGAACTTCAAGAGAATCCATTTCAACTTTGCAAGGGAAACTCCTAATCTGTATGCAGTCTCTCAAATTTAACTTAACAAGTTTCTTGAGCATTCCAATTGATGGGTGAAGCTTAACCAAACTCACACAGCCTTCAAGAATTAGCTTTTCGAGATTGACCATCTCTGTGAAGTCAGGGGTAGTTGTTAGGTTACGGCAGTGCCTTAGCTTCATTACTTTCAAGCTTTTAAAACACTAAAATCAAGGACAAGAAGGAAGGATATTAGATCATTGATCGTTAACAAAGGAAGTCATAAATGAAAAGGTAAATACCTTAGGTGTTGTCCAAAAACTTTTGATGTTGCTGAAAGACAAATCAATGGCGACAACGTTCTCAGGATAAAAATTTGATGGCAAGAACTTGAAAGGATATCCATGCCAATAAATCAATCTTAGCTCATTGGAAAAAAAATCCAAACTTCCTGAAAACTTCACACTGAAGTCCGTTGATATTCTCAATTGAAATGATTGTCCCAAGTCTTCCAAATCTTCTGGTAGTGGATAACAAATTTTTAGGATCCGCAACTTTTTCATCTTTGAAAATGCTTTACAATTTATGTGAACCGTTTTAGTAGATTTCTCTAACAAAAGGACAAGAACTTCAACTTCTTTAGTTGTTTCTGTTAACTGGATACAAATAATAACACCATTCGATTATGTCAGTAGTGAAACATGTAGCTTATATGAAAAAGAACAACATATACAATTTCTGATACTTACATTGTTTTCACCAAGTTCAGCGTAAACCTCTGATGGACACAACAACCGGATAGGCCTATCAGATTCTTCACGTAGAACTTCCCTTGCCATTCTTTGAATCAATTCATGCATTTGAAGCGAATTATCTGGAGATATTGTAATTAGAGATTTGTCAACTAGAACATCAATATTATCATCCGCAAAACAATTAATGCTGTCAAGTACACGTGCAGAAAGATCCAAATTTTCCCCGATCAAGGAACAGGCTATATCAAGAAAGATTCTTTTCTGATCAAAGTCTAGCAAATCAAAACTTGGTCGCAGTTTTTGTTGTATCTCTGAATTAGGGTACATTTGGAGTCTATCCAATTCACTTCTCCAGATAAGCGCATGCTTTTCAAACAAAGCACGACCAACAACTTTAAGAGCCAAAGGGTGCCCATGCAAATATTTCACAACTTGGCGGGAGAGGTCTTTGAAATCATGTGTAGGATATGTTTGGCGAAAGGCGTACAAACAAAAAAGCGTAATATCTTCACAACCATCTAAACATTCCATTTCATAAATTTCATTCACTCCATGAGATCTTAGCAACTGTTTATCTTTACCAGTGAAAATTATCAAACTCCCAGGGCAAAACCAGTTATGTGAACCTGCCAGTGCTTCTAACTGCTCGTGATGGTCCACATCATCCAAAACAACCAAGATCCGCTCACATGCTACCTTCTGTTTTATTACCTGAACTCCTTCACTCTTACTATGTATCTTCACATCTTCAGTTTTCATGATCTTATTAATAAATTGCTTCTGGACTTGAGGTAGCCCTTGCAGTTTGGTGACTCCTTGGACATCCTCACAGAAGCAACTTCCCTCATAGTAGGCATACATTGAGTTATAAATAGCTTTGGCGAGGGTGGTCTTTCCTATTCCGCTAATCCCACAAATTCCAATCATGTTAACCTTACTTGACCCAATAAAGCGCATCAAGTTCAGTTTAATTACACGAGCATCTACGCCTACTAGGTTCTCACCAACATGCAAAGGCACATCAGATAACGTTTTGCGGATGTCTTTGGATATGCAATCAATGAACTTGGACTCATACCTGCACACGAAAAATACATAGGACGAGTTTTAATAGAGCCACAAGATTAATTGGTTTACATGAAAAACACCTAAACAAATAAGTTG
>JAOEHQ010032757.1:0-13087 GCA_025447715.1 Asclepias incarnata | reverse complement strand
TAATTTGAGTGGTAACATTGGTGTTATGATAACGAGGTGGATAATTTGGCCATAACGAGCCGTTGGGAGAGGCCTAACCTTCATTCCCACAAAGACTCTTTGGCGTATAAGCCTTCGTACTATAACAATGAAGACTACCCCAGGGGAATTCGCCAATTAACACATATATGGTATATATACGAAGCCTTGTCTTCGTAATATCATCCAAACATGGACATAATATCTTCTCAACCATATTGACCTCGCTCAAACTAAACGAGATTTGCTCATATCTCTTTCCTCCAACAAAGGAGCTAGGGATTCGATATATCCCTTCCATATACCAAACTTGCGCGGATTGTTTAGGGATACTCATGTATCTTGGATAAACATAGATGGCGAAAGAAAGCAATGAGCATCCCTAACTTCTCTTCCAAGGTGTTCAACGATTATAAATAGAACATCGACTAACAGGTAATGGCATCTACCCTCATCTTCACTTTCATTACTCACAAATTATACCCAATATCCCAAACTTATTCTCACGTCGGAGATGGTTCACAGGGACAACTCCTTTTCAGTCCCTTTGGCTTGAAAGGTAAAGATACACTTCCAACCTGCAATACACAATTACCGTTCACCCATTACCAACCATTTACAATATATTTTCTTGCACAATAACTATTAATAAGAGAATAAAGTGACAATGGGTTAAGTAGCAACTGGTTTCACTCACCGGTTGGTTTGGAAGATAAAACCTTTCCGCATAAAAGTACACCTGCTGCTTTGCTTGCATGTGACAAATACGATCATTGGTAGAGACGTAGAGTACACTTATTTGAATAAACATAGATGGCGAGAAAGAATAAAGCAATGAGCATCCCCAACTTCTCTTCTAAAGTGTTCAACGACTAACAGGTAATGGCAGCATCGCCATCATCTTCACTTTCATTACTCACATATTATACCCAATATTCCAAACTTATTCTTACGCCGGAAGTGGTTCGCAGGTGGCGCCTACTTTAACGTGTGTGTCTTCTATTTCCTAATTGCACGTCGTTTTCTCCCTATTACGACGATCCCATCAGATTCCAAACTAGTGCCCAAGAAATTGTAAAAACATTTGTGTTCGAAAGCCATGCACTTTTTAAAATCAAGAAATTGTTGAAAGCTATTTATCACGGTCGTATTACACCAGTAATCCATAACTGTTAGAAAATTATGTATCATGGTTGAACTACACCAATAATCGAAAAACCGTTGAAAGTTATTCACCACCATCACATTACATCAATAATATGCTACTAGTATGTGAAAAAGAATGCGTTTAAAGCATGCAAGTATAATAATTTTTGTTCGTTTTGTTATTTTGTGTATTTAATTCTAAAACCTCTATTATGTGTATTAAACTCTTAATTATTCATTAGGCCCTTACCTATCGGTCTCGTCATGTCCGTCGTTTGGCTCGTCGACCTTGTCAAGATAGGCAAGAGCCTGTCGTTTGGCTCGTCATGTCCTTCCTCGTCGTTTTTTAGATATGTTTTGACGAGATTTTAGCGGGCCCATATATATGTATGTGTGTGTATTTAATATTTTTTTAATTGGGGATGAGGTATGATAGGGAGGGGGTGTTTTTGGGTGTGGAGAGAGAAAGCTGATGTAGCAGCCAAAACGAGATGATGACGGCGTCAGGATAGGAAGAGGTGTTATTAATGTATCTAACCTAACAAGTAAACTTTTGATTTAGGACCAGTTAACTTTGTCCCTATCTATTTGTTGTGAGTGTGCAAAACCTCTGTTCGTTGTGAGTGTGTGAGGTGCTTCTATATAATAACATATATTACGTATTTAATCATACTCTTATTAAATATATTCCACATCATACTCGCCACATAAGCAATCAACGGTATTAATTCAAATTGGTAACCGGCTAATGATAGAGCCGATAACACGCTACATCATTTGGACATTTTTCCGAGTTATCAACACACAATATCCACTATGCTGGTTGTTCGATCACACTATAACCTTTCGGCCATAGTTGGTTATATTTCGGGACACTTACCCTTATCTATTATTTATCATCTATTACACCTTATAAGACCTCTTCTTATCCTGACGCTGTCATCACCTCGTCTTGACTGTCACATTAGCTTTCTCTCTCCAAGACACACCCAAGAACTACCCTCTCCCTATCATACCATCATCTTCACCTCATCCCCAATAAAAAAATATTAAACACACACACACATAAACACACCTTGGGCCCACATACGTGCGTCCAACCGTTTCCAAAATTCGACGATCCAAGACGATGACCATGAACGATGAGATGGTGCCTATGGCATCCATCATCGACGAAGACGACGAGATCCCAGACGAATTAGATAGAGATGGGCCTAATGCATTTGACACTTTTACAAAAATCATAAAAATTAAGAATATATAAACACATGGGATTGGTGCTACAAAATTTTTTGAAACCAATGTGAGACAATATAACTTTCATGTTTTAATCTATGTCAAAGGATAAGATTATCCCACATTGCTCATGAAAAAGTTTGGAATGAGATTCAAACCTTGTAAATATAGAAGCAATTACAATACTAGGATTATGAGAATTTTATTTTTGTGACTATTGCTCAAAAATTATTCCAAATGATTTAGTTTATATTAAGGTTAACCAACACCGATATAAAAACATCTTTAAGATTATAAGCCGTCGCATTGCGTGGAAATTCTTATAGTTTCTATTGTATGTATTCAACTTTGCTAGTTTTTCTATTGTGTATTCAATTTTGTCCATTTTTGCTATTATGTGTATCCAAATTTATCCGTTTTTGCTATTGCGTGTATGCTTTTTAGAAAATGACTGGTTACTTGTAATCTAGGTAATCGGATGAATCAATCGTGAAAAAAAAAATAAGAGTTAAATATATGCAATAGAGGTTTTTACAGTTGAATATACACAATAACAAAATAGATAATATTCATTATACCTTGATGAGCTAATCCCAAAAAGAATTTATTCATCATCTTGGGCCAACAAGAATAACTTCAATCTTTGTAAATCAAAACCAATATCATATTTTTCAATTTTTTTTCTTGAACGCAAAGGTGGAATTTTATTAATAAACAGTACTAGTAAGTAATAGCTAGCAAATACAGAATACAATACATGAGTCGAAATACATAGCAATTTAGGGAATACTAGGTCCGTTATACCAAATATCCCAATCGAACTCCCCATTATTTGCTCTATTTAGAGTCCACAAATACGCCATAGATTGGATTTCTTCAATAATCAGCGATGATAGAAAAATCATATTATGGACAACTTCGTTTCTTGCTCTCAAATGACTCCAAATAGCAATAAGAATTATAGCTTCGATCAATTTCCCCCACCTTTTGTGGCCTGCTAAGGTATTGTGCAAGTTATGCAAGTCTCGGACTCAGAAAGCGTAAAACGGACTTATCTAGCACCAAGAACCAATCAAAGCCCAAACCTCCATAGCACCGAGCGCAGATTAACGACGAGGACACAAACCCCCATTTATTGAGTTTAACTAAAGTGGGCAACCTATCCGACCCATCCTCCAACTTCTTATATTCACCTTCTTGGAACCCAGTTGTTTTAATGGTACCTATATTGCGAATTTCGAACAACAATAAAAAATTATTTTAGAAAAGTAATTGTATTATAAATTCATAATACGTTTATTGAGCTAAAACTAAGCACTATCTGTTTTCAAAATATTAACACTGAAATAAGGCAACACCCATAAATTAATAGTAATAATAGTTTAGTATCAAAAGTTTTTATTTACACTATTATCTAAAATAAAAAATATTTGTATGATATAAAATATACCATGTAATGCATTATGCATCTACTTAAATTCGATTAATTAACGGGAATGATATATGTGGGTCTTTTTTGTTGTGACAGAAGTAGTAAAGAAGTTGTGCTGCTAATAGAATGGTGCATTCTAATAGAATAAGAAAAAACTGTTTGTTTTTAGTATTGGAATGGAATGGTTAATTCCAAAAGGAATCTCATTCCTTTGAAAACTCCTTTTTTTTTTTAATTCCATCACTGGTTGAACTGAATGGAATAACGATGGAATAGAATAGTTAATGGAATAGAATAAATATGGTAATTGAATGGATCATTACCATTCCATTGTCATGTTTGGTTGCCCAATGGAATGAAATCAAATAAATAAGTAAATGACTATAATACCCATTCAAACTTGACTAATTATGCATAGTGAAGAATATAGAAGGGCTTTGATGTAATTTAACTCTCATTCCTAGATGGAATGGAAAAAAAACATGGGTTCCCCAAAGAATCAAAATTATTTTTTTTGGTGGAATCACATTCCATATGTAATGGAGCATTCCATTCCTAAATTGTAAACAAACACATTATTTGTATTCCATTGTAATCATTTATTGCCTTCCATCTTTCATTCCTATATAACAAACACAACCTTAATTCATTAATCAGATTACTTCACCAAATGAGTATACATCTGTTGGATGTGGGGCATATCTCTACCCCGATCCGTGAATAGTTTATGTCTAGACTCAAACCATTAAATGAAAACAATATCATAAGACAACTATATATAAGCTAATTATGGGTTGGGTTGTCATTAATTTTGTGACTACCATACAAGTTATGAAGTTAATAACTTCGCAGGATTAACTTCATAGAATTAACTTCAATGAATTAACCTCACAGAACAACTTCAATGAATTAACTTTACTAAATTAACTTCACAGCATGCATGTTCATCAACGCTAGAATTGCATTGTGACGGACACAAAACGTGCACTAATAGACTCCCCCTTGACCGTTGCAATCAATTCTTGATGAACTCCGATATACATTAGTTATAGAAAACCTACATTAACAGACTCCCCCTTAACTAATGATATCGAGTCTTCTTTGTTGACACTCGATCTTCTAACACTTCACTATGATCTTCAACAATCCCTGTACCTTTATGACAACCAACTAACCCAACACTTATCATTGTAGTTCTCCCCCTCAACAGTAGCCACTTCCGGATTAAGCATAAGAAATCTTTCTTCCTTGGATCATTGCTTAAGACTCTACTTATCTTGCCTAACCGGAATATAATAGAAAACTTGAATTTCCAACAATCAGCATCAAAAATCAGCTGTCATAAAAATAAGAAAATTTGTAGCTTGAATCACAAACTGTAATGCCATAGATCGTGTCATCAACTAGAAGTGTCTAACTCTATCTTGTATCTTCACAACTCTACGAATCACCTGTATCAGATCTCTTCTTTAGTTATATACACCGCCAAACTACATAAAGATCCTTAATCTTGCAACCTAACCACAAAATTTGCCTGATTATTCATCTCTACATCATTGGAATATAGAATAGGTTCAATCTCTAAATACTCAACAACAAGGAATCAACTTCATCACAAAAATATTTTGACAAAAGTTTCTACAACTGCTTAAGGAAGATCATCTCTTGTATAATCTCAATCAAAACAAAAAACATAATGATCTTCATATCTACTCGAGAATTCTTAAACTATCAACACTATCAATTGTTAATCAGAAAACAATGAACAGAATAACACTTTGATCACCTGATTAATCTCGAGTATTCAAAAGTTTTGCTCAAAAATATGAAAGTTTTATCCCCCCCCCCCCCCTTTTCTCCGCAAATACTCTGAATATAAGTGCATCATTGTCTGTCTTCGATTTCAGCTATCTCCCATTCTTGAGGTTCTCTAAAAGGCCTAGAGCTAACTTCAGTAGTAACTCTTCACCAATAACGGGGTTTTACTACCATGTCTTGTGATTCATCGTATCTGAAAGTCTGTATTCTTCTCATACTGAAACCAACCAGAACCTCTATGCGTGAACTTTAAACAACTCCGTAGGATAGTGAGGTTAAATAAGGTTGTTGGATTTATTTTCAATAGAATTAATAACTTCAATGAAAATTAAGTTCAAAGCTTTAAGTTCAAAGGGATTAAGTTCGAAGAGATTTTAAGTTCAAAGGGATTAAAGTTGCAGGTTTTAAGTTCATGGAATATAAGTTCTATGAAATTAACTTCAAAGGAAATTAAGTTCACAGGTTAACTTCAAAGGAATTAAGTTCACAGGTTTAAGATCAAAGGTATTAAGTATATAGGTTTAAAATCGATGGAATTAACTTCAGAGAAAATTAAGTTCAAAGGAAATTATATTCAAAGTGATTTAACTTCAATGGAATTTAAAGTCAAAAGAATTAAGGTCAAAGGGATTTTAATTCAAAGGAATTTTAAATCGAAAGTATTTAAAGGTCGATGGAAACAGATTCACAAGAAATAAGGTCAAAGGAATTAAGGTCAATGGATTTAAGTTTAATGGAATTTTGAGGTCGAAGGGATTGAAGTTCAGAAGGAATTTAAAGTCGATCAAAAGAAACTCAATGGAATTGACTTCGAAGGATTAAGTTCAAGGGAAATTAAAGTCGATGAAAACAAACAGAAACATAGATCGAACCCTAAAATTAGATCGAACACAAGAACCCTAACAATTTTTTTTGATAAGGAATCAAAATAAAAACTTAATCATTAGATAATAACAATTACGTTGTTCATCTTCTTCTCTGATTAAAAAACTAACAAAACCTCAATTTAATCGATCCCAAATCGAAGACATGAAACATCTCAGGCTCTGGTACCACTTGTAGATCCATTTTGACCGATGTATCCGAGATCTATATGAGGTCTAAGAGTACGGAATCCTCTCAGAAGCGTCTTTGAGGTTTCCTGCAAATCACACGTATACATACATACAAACACGAATATAATATAGAATAGGAGATAAGAACGCAGATGTAAAACTCTTAATTTATTAATCAGGTTACTTCACCAAATGAGTATACATCTATTGGATGCGGGGCATAGATCTCTACCTTGATCCATGAATAGTTTCTGTCTAGACTCAAACCATTAACTAAAAACAATACCCTAAGGCAACTATATATAGGCTGATTATGGGTTGGGTTGTGGTTAATTTCATGACTGCCTTGCAAGTTATGAAGTTAATAACTTCACGGGATTAACTTCATTGAATTAACTTCAATGAATTAACCTCACAGAATAACTTCAATGAATTAACTTTACTGAATTAACTTCACAACATGCATGTTCATCAGCGCCAGAATTGCATTTCGACGGACACAAAACTTGCAATAACAGTTATAATACTTGTTTGGATGATGTGATCATGTAGAATTTTATTTGTTATTTATTATGTTTTGTTGTACAGTTTTTATGTTTAATCGTCGATCCATGATTATCTAGATCTTGAATATTATTGTTGATCCTATATTGATTTTTTGTTAGTTTATTTTAGATTAATCGGTCTATAACTAATTTCTAGGATTGGCAAAGATGATATGAAACCAATTAATCGGTCCTTAATTAATTGTAAGATCACTCTACTCTAGCGAGCGGGTATGCAAGACACATAATTAGATCTAGATGATTGTGACTATAACAAGTTGTTCTTAGTGTGTGGTGAATCTAGCGAAAATCCTTGTCTTTTTGAATAGCTCATTAACTGGGTGAATCTAGCTAGATCCTTGACCAGGGCAACAGGGAATGTCTACTTTACACAGGTCTCGACTTATAGGATGACAAGATTTATAATTAAAAAAAGGGTAGATTTGTTTACTAACTGTGTTATCAAAAATTAGTTTGTACTACAACTTGTTTTGCATGCATTCAAAACAAGTTGTGGCACCATTTAGTTAAAACACCATTTTAACCTATAAAGTTTTGCAAAAACTTTGTTTGTGGAACACGGTGTTGAACAAACATCTATGCGTGACATTAAATTCATTTAATGTGTACTTTATTTATAAAACTAAGGTGACTTTTCAAACTATGCTAGCCATGAATGCATGATCATGGCTAAATATATTTTTCTAATAAAAATAACTATAACCCAATACGTGCTAAGATACGGGTTATTCGAACTATGGTCAAAAATAATTAAAATAATTATATATTTAATTGAGTGCTTTAGCTATTATATCATGACACGATTAGACTCTGATACCACTGTTGGGATTTTAATAATTATACAATTTGTTTGTATCGAAAATAAATGTTCATCTTTAATAAAGGACTTACTTTTAATTTTTCCAAATTAAAAGGTTTAAAGTTTAAATATTCAAAACGTGTGAATAATTAAAATCATTTAGTTATATAAAATAATTAATCAAGTTAAATGAACATTCAATTAATCTAATTAAAATAAATGCGAAATTTTAATTAATAAAACAATTAAACAATTTATATCCCTAAGCCAAGATCTATCATGCATGTAATATAATAAACTAAATAGATACTAAATAAAATAGTAGAACAACTAACCATTTTAAAAGAAACACCAAAACAAAATTATTCTCGCAGAGAATAATCCTAATCCAAAATCTAAAATCCTTGTCACGGTCGAGAGTTCAAAGTAGAACCCCTCTTTAGTCTCGTACACACGAACGGATCGCCGACAGTAGCTAAGTGCTAGCTATAACTTCAATAAACAATAAATCACTGTCTGAAAAATAACTAATGGTTTGCTCTCCACCTATTGTAGGTGTCAAACTCCCAAAGGAAAAAAGGAGGAAGATTTCTAAATTGAATTAGCTCAAAAAGAAGAAAAAAGCTCTCTATTTATAGGATATGAAAACCCTTAAATTCTTTAATTTGAGCAATGTGGGAAAAAAAAAAAGAAAAACTCCTAATTATTCTCCCCCTCCTCCCCTCCTTGCGTCGCCAACCTATAAGGTCTCCATGGGCCAACTTTGTTTGGACCTTGGCCAAATGGGTTGGGACGTGGTGCTCGGTGCCCGATCCGATTTTCGACCCGTTTCGTGGTTTCGACCTATTTGTCATTTTCAAATCTATTTTTGGAAAATTTTCAAATTATTCATTTCTAGACGATTTTTATCATAAAATAAAGTTCAACTAGCGTCTCACTGTTTTTCGTGTGCGACCCTAAAGGTTCATAGATAAATGGTCGTATAGATATATTGGAATATTCTCACTATTTCAACACACTATCCTCCACTGCCACCACCACTACCACCATCCGCCGCTACCACCACCACACCAACACCATCGTCGCCGACAGCCATCGCCATCGCCGCCGACCGCCATTACTGTCGCCGTCATCATCGTCGTCAATAATCACCATCGCCGTTGAATTGTTTATATTCGTCGTCAATCGTCATCGATGTCAATTGTGCAATCTACTCCGACGAACCACCATCCAAACACTGTGATTCAAACACATTGTGATTGTAGGTTCCAATCACATTATGATTAGAAATTACAAACACATTGTCATTCAAAGACAGTGGTTAGAACCGAGTTCCACCCTTAAGTGTATTAAGAAAGAATAGCTGATGGGGGTGATCAGCAATAGGGGTGATCGGTGATGTGGGCGATCTACCTTTCGATTTTTTATTTTTGGGTTGTCATGTTTCTATCAAACAACTTTCACACATTTATGGTTTTACCCCCTCGATTTTTTATTTTTGTTTGTTTATTTTTTCTTTCTAACTTTCGAACTTTAAAACTTTACAATTTTTACCCTCAATTTTTTTTCTTAACGTGCTAATTACCAACAGTAAATTCATTTTTCCCCTTAAATTTCTTTGTTTTTAATTTTTGCCGCTCGTCAAAGTTTTCGTTTTCAATTGTTTGATACCAAACTTTTGCGTTTTCATGTTTCTATCAAACAACTTTCACACATTCGTGGTTTTATCCCTCGAATTTTCTTTGGTTCGTTTGCTTTTCTTTCCTACCCTCAAACTTTACAACTTTACAATTCTTACCCTCGACTTTTTTTTTCTTAACATTTGGTTTTGATTATTTTCTCCCATTTCGTTATATATACCATTTTTTAATGCATAATAATTTTCATCATCGTTACGTCTTACGTTTGTGTAACACTTTTAGCAAGGCACTATATAACATCACCGTCGTCAGAGTGTCATTATTTGCATTAATATAGTTATTATTTTGTTCTATGTTTTTATCCTTATTATCATTTTTATTGTTGTTATACTTTATTTTTATTATTGTTATATGTTTTGTTGCCTTTTTTAATTTGGGTTTAAATATTTGAAATAAATATATTTGTATTACATTGATACTTTGTATTGACAAATTTTTTTGTTAATATAACCATTTTACAACATACTTCTTGCTCTTTTCATTTTTACCCCAAAAGTTTATACCTTTTAATTTTTGCCACTCACGAAAGTATCATTTTCATTATTTTGACATCAAACTTTTACTATTCATTTAGTTACTATTTTTTATACAATTGGTACAACACTTTTAAACATAATAGTCATTTTAAGATTTTCTTTGCATCTTATTATTCTTATTGTATCACTTTAGGACATTATGCCATATAGTTGCATCCATGTTTGTTTTGTTTGTTGAGGCTATTGTTATTTTCCTTGCAAGTAATCATTAGTTGTTTTGTATATATGACAACAATTCCGAATTAATGTTTGTTAGCGATTTCATCTTTTTTGTATCCAAAACTTTGTTATGTACGTGTTCCGCGGAAATGCGCAGATAGAATGACTAGTTTTAAGTAATTAACAATTTTAATTGTTGACAGAATTGGATATTCTCACACATATGTAATGGTTTTTTTTAGTAATTTACATTTTTGGTCCCTGTCATGTCAAGAATTTTTAGATTTCATGCCTAGGTTTCATAAATTACACTTTTGGTCCAAAAAAGTTTGTCCCGTCAACACTTTTGATCCAAATCACTAACGACCGTTAAATGTGTATATTAGTCTTTTCCCTTTCATAGGGACCTAAAGTGTAATTAACTCTAAATTCTTTTTAATATATATATATTTATATATAGTGAAAAGTTATTTTAGGAACCCCTAAAAGGTTAGGAACCTTTAGGAACCTTTTTTTTTAAACTAAATTTCATACATATGCTCGAGCATATGAGCATATGTATGCAAGTCGAGCATTTGTATGCAAGTAAGCATATGTATGAAATTTAGTTAAAAAAAGGGTTCCTAACCTTTTAGGGGTTCCTAATATAACCTTTCCATATATATATATATATATATATATATATGAGATAATTAAAACCAAATAAAATTACAAAATGATAATGTTACAAATAGAAATAAAAATACGAAAAATTGTTGTGTAATCTGTTGTGTACTTGTGTTGTAATCATTTGCAAGTTGTGCTTTAATACTTGTATGATTAGCATATAAATATTTTCATTCCCACTAAATTATACACTTAGGAGAAATAAAAGGTACATATGTCATATGTATTATGGCCTCATGAATGTTAGATAAAGTTGTTTGCCCCCATCACTATCACTATCAAAGTTGTTTCTGCTCCTATAATCTAGTTTAAATGTAGCCATCCGATATGCGGCCGTCAGGTATAATCCCTTATCTTACCTCTTATACTTTACTATTTTTTCCCCCTTTGGCTAGAGGTTCTTTTGAAAACAGTCTCTTTACCTTTGGGTAGAGGCAAGACTGTCTACATCTTACCTCCCCATACCCCGCTCCGGCAGGGATTGAGTACTGTAGTTGTTGTTGTTGTTGTACTATCATTGTAACATCACTGTCATAAAGTCTGTATTATGTAAATGAATAAAAAGGAAGGTTAATTGAGTAAATTTACAAATTAAAAGCTTGCAGTCTTTGTGAAACGCTAGGAATACTAGCGTTTAGAAAGAGAGCTTTTTCTCCGGATTAAAAATTTCAAGCTTTTTCAATCAAACAAGGCTTTTAATTAGATAGGAGTTTTTTCTTAAAAACTTGAAGCTCCTAAAACCCCCTAAAAGCTTCCAACCAAACATACCCTATATGTACATTATTTAAACTTTTTAATTGTTACGACACTTTTATAAATTCTATTGTTATGTATGACACTTTCAGTAACTTGTTGAAAAGTTTTATGATATTTTGATGTGTTTTCTTATTTTTTTTTCAATCTAGATTTCTTTTTAATTTTATGACATTACCACTTTTTGGTGTATTCACTTGTCAAATGGTGTGGAATTTACCAATCATATATTTCAACAATGCATGCTTGCTTCAGAAACAAGAAGGTTACTAAGTTCCTGGTTTGAAGACTAACTACTATTCCCGACACTTTTGATAACATTCTGAACTGGTGTGACAATTTGAACTATTTAAATAGTATTCGTCACAGACTTGAAGCACTTTTATTCATCTGGTGGTGGAACATTTGGAAAGCTAGGAACAATGAGTTGCATAACCGTTAGAATGAAAGTAGTCTTAATATCTTCAGCTCGATTGTGTCGGCTTCTTACTTATGGATTCTTTATCGGGATAGGAACAACGGTTTGACAAGGGATGAATGGGTCGTGAATCCTTTGGCTGCTTGATTGAGGTTAGTGGTTTTAGTGTTGTTCGTTTTTTCCTTGGAACTTGTATAGGGTTGTATCAAAAACATCACGAAGTGAAAACCGGTGGCTCGGAATTGACATAAGTTTTTTTTAATCATTTTGCAACCTTTGCAGTTAAAGTTCTGAGAAGAATCTAGTATGTGTATATTGTGTATTTCTAGATTTTGTACATTGTACTTTAATCACTAGTATCTTGCTAGTTGATCGTTTTTTATTATTAATGTATTATTGTCGTTTAAAAAAAAAGATTTCTTTTTAAATTTAAAAGATGGAAAACATATTTACGTTCATTCATTGGGCGGGTACAATTTTAGTAATGTATTATAGATGTTGAGCGAGAGAACTCACTTGTGTTATTTTTATGAATTAAATCTTAAAAAGGAAAGTTTATATAATAAGGCCACACGTTACGACTTACGAATCTCTCTCATCTCTTATTTTCCACACTCTCTTTCACATCATTTATCTTCCATCCATCTCTCATCTTCCATTTCATTAAGAAATCCATCTCTCCTCATCTCCCACACCGTTTTTCAATTAAAAGAAGAAAAGAAGATGTGAGAGACATGCGAGACCAAAAGCAAGATGACCATGACCACCTTTCCATCTTCAAACGC
>JAOEHQ010032746.1:0-13087 GCA_025447715.1 Asclepias incarnata | reverse complement strand
TTGCACAAGTACTGTTTCATGTAGCAGTACCTATATAATTCCATGTCAACTGTGCTTTATGTGGCATCCCATGTTTCTGCCATGGTGGGGTGTTACATTTGGGGTACGAAGTGTACTTTCTACACTGACCATAAAAGCCTTCTATATATGTTTAATCAACGAGAATTAAATGTTCGTCAGAGAAGGTGGATGGAATTGTTGAAAGATTATGACGGTGAAATCAAATATCATCCGGGTAAGGCGAATGTTGTAGCAGATGCTTTGATTCGAAAAGAGAATTACAAGCCTTGTACATTGCCTGCTATGCATGTTGATGCGACATCCAGGCTACTTGATCAAGTCAAGTCATCCCATATTGAGGCCCTACTTGATGAATATGTGAAAGAAGAAAGTCTAAAGACCAAAAAGGGGCAACTTGAGGAAAATAGTCGTGGTTTTAAGACTTTCAAATGGAGATTTGGGTACCTAAGCTGGGAGGTAATCGTGAATTGATTTAGAAGAAGCTCATCATTCGAGGTATTTTGTGCATCCGGGTATTACAAAGATGTTTTGAGATTTGAATCCCTTGTCTTGGTGGCCTGTGATGAAACTTGATGTAGCACATTTTGTTGAGCATTGTGTTACTTTCATACAAGTTAAGGACGAGCATCAAAAGTCTTATGGGGAACTTCAGCAACCGAAACAACATGAATGGAAATTGTATAATAACACAATGAATTTGGTGACAAAGCTTCCAAAGACGCCCAAGGGGAATGATATGATTTGGGTCATTGTTGACCATCTCACCAAGAGTGCCCACTTTCTGTCGACTCGTGAGATTGCTTCTATAGATAAGCTGGCTCAGCTTTATGTTGATGAGATAGTTTCGAAACATGGCATACCATTTTCGATTATCTCGGACCGTGATAGTAGGTTTGTGTCTAACTTTTGGAAGGGTTTGCGACGAGAGTTGGGTACTAGAGTTAACTTGAGCACTGCCTATCACTTTCAGACTAATGGGAAGAGCGAGAGGACGATACAAACTCTAGAGGACATGCTGAGAGCCTGTGTGATGGAATATAGGGGCAGTTGGGATGCTCATTTTCCATTGATTGAGTTTGCCTACAATAATAGTTATCACTCAAGTATCAAGATGCCACCTTATGAGATGCTTTATCAGCGAAAATGTAGGATGCCTACTGTAACACACTACTTTATAAAAATGTGAATTTCAAAAAATTTCAACTTAAATAATAAGCTTCGTTAAATAATCGTAGAAGCGTATTTAAAAATCCCAATTTATTCCTAACGGAATCATAATTACTCAAATGGTGTTACCAACATAAGTATCATCAAAATAATTAAGGATATCCACATTCGACAATAAGAAATGTATCTGTAGTTAGTGGCTCAAAAGTGGTCTTAGACCAGGTAGTGCGGCGCACCAGTGAGCTGGTGTGCCTTTTGGCTTCGTTGACTCATTTTTCGGCTATGCATTGTATCTGTAGGTCATGGAAACATCTAGCAAGTTTGGTAAACTCATTTTTAGTGATTATAAGCTTGCAATAAGGTAAGATTTTGGATTTCACTGTGAGACATGATCAAAATGTGTTTTCTAAATGATTGAACATGCTTAAATGAACTCTCGGGTCCTTGTGTTGGTTGGGCTTCAATGGGAGGGCATTCGAGGGATTCGTATGACCTTGGGAAATGATATTTGGGTACTTGGGATTTGACTTGTTGTCCCATAACTAGAATCATTATGCTTGATATTGACGTAGATTGCATGATTGTATGTTGATTGATTGTATTGGTTGATATGTTGATTGTAGTGACAGTAGTAATCATAGGATTGCCATGATAACTTGTGCACGTTGATAGGGGCCTTGAATATGAATATGTGTAGGTAGCTTGAATTGTTGCTAACCTATAGAGATAGATATTACTTGAGTATAAACTAAGTTGAGTGATAAGCTTATCCCATGGTATCTGTTGTTGTTAAGGCACTATGCCTTTGAGAGTCCATGGGTATTCTAGACATAACCCAATGTGGAGCAATGATTTGATTGTGTAAGTGTGTAGGCTAGCTACCTATTATGTTGGATAACACTTATTTTGGGAATTGGTTATGCCTTTTTTGAACGACACCGATGTACCGCTTTAATGATTACACGTCAAGTCGGCACCCAAAAGGTCCTTTGATCAACCTATTTATATGTGTTGATATTGTTGGCGGAACTATTAAGTCGAAGGCTTGTGTTGAAGCTGTGCGCGAGCATGGTGGTCTTCGCACATTGAGATATGATTCCTATGTAGGCTTATGCGTTGAAAAGGTACATACATAGGATTTGCATGTCAATCCTATTTGTTGTATATGTGTTCTTGACTTGTTGCATGTTATATGATTTGTGGTAACCAAAGGTGATGTAAACATATATATATGTAACCGTTTTTATAACTGTTTTGATATATATATATATATACAAGTATAAAACCTTTATCTTACTCAGCTTCATAAGCTGACACTCGTTTTTACTTTGTCGATTGTGTATCGCAGAGTAGCTGGATAAAAGAAAATGTGAGCAGCAGGCAGATTAGCTTGTGTAGTATTTGAGGAGGCTTAGTTGCTAGACATTATTTAGATTGCTTTATTAGACTTTAATTTCGGGTTTTTGTTTAATGTTTTGGGATTGACTGGTAACACCATTAAACATTTGTTGGTCAACTTGGATTAACGGTTGACAATGTTTTATTAATTAAACCTTTTCCGTCTTGTGTGGTCTTTATTATGAACTTTTTTTGAAATCCGAAAATTTTAAGTTAGGTGTTACTATAGGTCCATAGGGGTGAGAGAAAGGAGAGGAGGTGAAGTGAAAGATGGTTGATCCTTCCCAATCTTTCTAGATAGACCATCTTTAAAGGTCGGTGAAATCAAAAGGTGAAATGAAGGTGAGGGGTAGATGAACCTTTAAGAGGTAAAAGTGAAAGAGAAATGCTAGGTTGACAAACTAATTACAAACAAAAGTTTACAAACAAATCTTTCACCAATCAAATCAAGTCATTTTTTCTCTTTTTTCTTTTTCTTTCTTTATTGATTGGTCCACATCACATGCCACATGTGTTTGTAAACTTTTATTTGTAATTAGTTTGTAGATCTAGCATTCCTCAAAGTGAAATCCAAAAGTGAACATGGGTGGGTGAAATGGTTAACCTAAGGTGAAAGGGGATAGTGTGGTCGGGTTTCTTTTATTATTTTTATTTGTTTTGTTTTGTCTTATTTTGATTGAGTATTTTGTGTGGTATTGTGTGGCCGGTTTTCTTTTTTCTTTTTTTATTATTTGTTTTGTTTTGTCTTATGTTGATTAAGTATATTGTGAGACATTGTGAGGTATAGTGTGATATTAAATTTGAAGGTGGATGATTAAGTGAGAAAAAAGAAGATGATGGTGATGAGAAGATGATGCTGACGTGACAGGAAAAAAATTATAGGTGAATAAGATAAAGGGTTAAAGATGATCTTATGAAAGGGTTGAACGGAATGAGGTATAACTTATGGGAACCATCCTCTTCTTTCCCCCATCCGTAAATAAAACTCGGGAGCACCCTCCCCTCCCTGTCACTCCCATTTCCTCCTTAAATGAAACTCGGAAACATGTAACAAAACTCTCTTTTTACCTTCATCTCCTTTCTCGCCTTAAAGTAAACGCTGGAGACTGGAGCATAGCCCTTAGATTCTAGTGTCAACACTATGATTTTTTTTAGTGCCGTGACTGCTGTAACGGACATATACAAATTTTAAAATTCAAGTATTTCACTATCAAATCCAAATACGTGTTTTCAACAATCTTAGACTTTACCCAAAATACAAATCCCTATAAATTATTTCAACTAAAATAGTATTTTCTAAATCTCACCACATCATGTCTTGCCCTTCTTTTAGAAAAATAATGTCCATTATTATTATTTATTAAAAGTTATATAGTCGGCACAATGGCATAAATGACATAAAAAATCATTAATTTTCCCCATTTATTTCTGTAAAATATAGTTTTTTTGGAAACAGCAAGGAAGTAAAATATACTATAGGTATTTAGTTGAATTTGCCATTTAATACAAGGATTGTGTTCTGGATAGTTCATTTTATTATGTCGTTAAATAAACACTTTAAGTTATGACTTATTATTAATACATTAACATGCTTAAGAAATAATACTTTCTATATATAACATCAAATCCTAAATTTCTAACCATAAAATACAAGTTTTTGTGCTTGTAATTACTTATGTTTTAAATATAGAAAATACAACTTTTTTATTCACGTTAAGTGCAGCCCTAAGGGCTCCATTTAACATTTTCCTTTTATTAATTATAAAGATATTATTATTATTATTATTATTATTATTATTATTATTATTATAAAGAGAAGTGTAAGTTTAAGATGATATATATTTTTTTAAACAAAAAGATGGTGATTATTTAATTGAATTAATTAGGAGATGAAAATACACCGTTATAAGCGGCGAGTTTAGAGCCATAATTACATATTCAAGTGATGGAAAATAAATCAAAATTTGAAAAGTGAACAAAAACAAAATTGAAAAAGGAATGGTTGACATGGATTTTGGTTGTCGATTCCGCATTGGTCAAACATGGGCTTCAGTTCATATATAATGGGCCAAACATGGGCCACTTAGTTATGGGTTGACAACTTGACATACACCACTTCTTTTTCTTTGTACAAAACGAGGAAAGTGAGTTTGTGTTTCGGCGGTGTAGATTACTTAAAGATATCGATATCGATATCGATGTCGATATGTTTTTTTCTTCTTCCAATTTTGACCTTTTTAAAACATAATTGTGATAATAATTTATCTGATATTTATTTATATGGTATTTTCTAACTAGTTTCTTCGGAGCGCAAGTTAGTATGCATTTAATGTATTCAAAGTTTCTTAAAATAAAAAGATTTGTATTTAGGATTCATGTCAAAATGGTAAGAATTAACTTGATTTAATTACTACTAAATGCATTTTTAGATTGAATTAATGAGCATTAAATACAATTATTTATTTTTAAAGAAACTTTGAATACATTAAATACACACTAACTAATGCCCGGGGCACTAGTTAGCAAATCTCTATTTATATATATGTAAAGATTTTCCTTCAAAAACAAAATATAATAACCCCAAAAATATAACTAAAAAAAGATGGAAGATATATGTATAATTTGTAATATATAAAACCAAATTATAACATAAGTTAAATTTAATTATATATTCATCCGTCTCAAGGTCTTAGAGGGTCTAAAGTGAGTTTATTGGTTTGAAGCCTTATAAAATAAAAGTCTATAAAAGCTACTTTGGATCTTAGTTAATATTTTGGGTAACTAGATTCATATATTTCAGTTTAATATTATTTGAATTTATGTTTATTATAATTGACTAAATATTGATAAAAATATTAGAATACATAGTTAGTTAAAATGCTTAAAACAATATATATATATTGTTTTGGAATAATTTCAAATTCTAAAGAGTGAAAACGAATTTTATAATTTTCAAAAATGGAATAAATCTTACTAAGACTTCAAACTTGAATACTTATGCCAGTATTTGATAGGATTCGAAAACGGAATATCTTCATGGATGTGAAGATAATATTTTATGATCTTTGTGGAGAACGAATAAAAAATATCGACGATGAGAATTTTGAAGATGTGATATAATAAATAGAATATAATGAGAAACAAACTTTTCTCGATAGCTAAAATCTTATACTCGTAGAGTCGTAGTATATCATTCAAAAACTTGAGTATTGATTTCATTGTTATGACGACAGAGTAACATACATTTTTTTTATCCAATCGGACAAAAAAACGTTACATCAAATTGAAATTACACCATTCTTTCCAATTTCAATTTGTTGTACTTGACAAACTATTCTTATCTAGAGTATAAACTTTAAATTATCTTTGACAAAAAAAAAATATATCATTGACAACATTACTTAGTTAAGTTATTGATTATGTTTATTAAAAAGATGGCTTAGATATTATAATATTTTAGATAATAAATATATACATACTGCATATCAAATTTTGATGCCTTTATAGAATTATCAAAGGTAACGAGGAAAACCAACAAAAAAAACATTGTTGTATATTAGTTATGTTCGCAAGCCATAACAAACTGAACTGTACATAGTATATACATTTGTTAATGTATAATTTGGCCAGAGACTAAAAGAATCACCTACATGTATGTCAACTTGATCATGAGTTTTGCCTACTTACTAATGGAATCAACAGAAACAGATTTGTCGGTATCCATGTGATTCAACCGGCATGTACCAAGAAGGCATTCTGGTAGCTCGTCTTGCGTGTTAGCCTGAAAACAAAGCGAGGGTAATTAGTCAGACTTTGTTAGCTGTAATCTATGCCACAAAGTGTGTGAATGGTTATCGTACTTCAACGGTACAATATGTACACAAAGGCATTGTGAAAATAGATCTTACTTGTATTAAAAACGCCATTTCTACAATCAAATTGTTCAAGTAACCAAGAACAAGATTTACCACGCCTCGTGCCACTGTGGATGAGCCCACATCAATGTCAAGCTGAGAAAGAATATCCAAGAAGTTAAAAGCCAAATCTAACACTTTCTGCATTAGATTCAATGCACATTCTCTAATAGCTTGAAAATATGTAGTTAACAAAATAAGGATACTGTAAATTGTGATTACCTCCAAGTAATTCGCTCCACGGAAATAAGTCACTTCGAGTGCTTGACCAACCAAACATGCTTTCTTCCCAACACTTTGCTTTACCAACCATGACCCCTAAATTCAGAATAATCGTTACAAATTGGACTTGAAGAGAGGTAGCAGAGCTACCCTTGTGCAAAATGACTAACATCATGACTTGTATGGGCCATTAAATAAATTTAAATTTGGGACTTACCTTAGATATATAAGGTATGAGCTTAAATCTTGAGTTTCTAAATGAATCATCTCCATTTACAAAGCGTTCAAGTAAAGGAGATTCTTCCAAAGGAGTTCTTGTCATGTAATACAGAACAAGGTTGTATGTAGTCGCACCCGGGACCTGATTTAAAATCACCAATTACAATGAATTCAATAAAATCTCCCAGATGGTCAAGAACATTGACTTGATATCAAAACAGAAAGCCAAACCTGTATGTTGATGACAAAGAAAAACTCCGTTCCATGTTGTGCTGCATATTTCTGTAAATGCACCCAGTAGATTATGCATCAGATTACTTTTTGAGAAAGAAAAGAGTATGCATCAGATTTGTTTTGTGTTTAATAGAAGGTGGCAAAATGGGTGGGTTGGGTAACGAGTCAAAATGGGTAGTTTTTAGCACCGGCAGAAATAAGTTGGGTCAGGTTGGCCCAAACACAATTCTTACAAACTTTTACGTTTTTATATAAATGATTAGAATCTTAAATACTCAAATTTCATTGTTAATCTAAATTTTAGTACACAGATGATACAAGAGGTTTTATACATTTAGAGTACACGTGACATGTTTCTTTTAAAACATAACCAAATCGATTCTTTCACAAGAAAGTGGTTTAAAACCTCTTGGCCTTATTCTGTAAACAATCAGAAATAATTTAAACGGGTATACCTGAACAATGCCTCCAGGACGTGCTGCAAGATCATCTTCACGTTTATCAGACTGTAACCAGTCCGCAGCAACCATTTCCATCATAGTACCCTTGGCCTTATTCTGTAAACAGTTACACTTTCAACATAATGCCCACACACATATAATATCTTGCAATAAAAGAATATAATGAAAGATAACCTTTTGATTGTCTTTGTGATAATTCGGTCCACGAATAAGAAATAAAGATGGATCAGAAGCAGCCCAAGTGCAAGGTGCATTACAGCTCAAATCTTTTAGCAAAGTTGACCCGTAACAATGTGGTAAAGTGGAGTCCCACTCGACATCTTGTGAGTCCAGGTAACCCTTCTTTTGAGATGTAAGACTATGCAACTTTTTCACGAAAGTGGCAGCTGTTGATAGTTGTTTAGGCTGCATAAACAAAAAGGCCAAGTTCAGAAAACGAAAGAACAAAATTTGAATAAATATCAAGTCTGTTATAAGAAGGCATACCAACAAACTTTCTTCCTCTTCTTCGTCTAGTGTGGTCACATCTTTCTTATTTTCAGAAGGTTCAGGGACATCATAGAATTCATCAGAGGTATCATTTAACCCAATAAGACTTGATGAACATGAAACCGATGCATCATTCGCGTCTTCCATTTTCTCATCTTCAAATTGCATCAAATCTACTTCTTGCTTAGTTTGTTCATCACCTGTTTGAAGCGATTCAACCTCTCCAGTTAAAAACTCAGACGGAAATTGGTCGCCTCCTTTTGCCCGAAATAGTTCTTTCAGAGCTGAAAAACACATAAAAACCACAGATCATGACCATGTACACAAGATTATTTAAACTATCTATTTGATACGAAAAAGGATAGATAGGCCAAAATGTGTGCCTAAGGATGTGCATATAAGGACAACAAGACACATGTCAAAATCAATGAAGAAGATGAGAAGTGAGAAAATGTATATCTCATGTGTAAACCATTAAATGAATTAGGCATATTTGAAGGCATATGTTTTAGGCCTATGTATCATTACTCACTCGATATTGATGACATTAATACCTGAAACTCTTCCAAGCATCCGAATAGTCATTGACCGAGCAGGTGTTTTGGGCAAGTATGATCTCCATACCTTCCAATCTATGGAAAGCATGTGTTTGACCACACATTCTTTTCCCTGATTCAAAGGACTCACGACGAATCCACCACCTGAAAGCAACAATCACAAAGCAAATTAGCAAAATGTTGAAATCATTCTAATGAAGTATTGATACTTAAAAGCATACATTACTTTGAAGCCAAGCACGAACGTAGTTTTGTTGGGGTGGACACTTGCTATGGATTACCGAATGGCATAGAATTACTGTCGAAAATGAACAAATGTTAGATTCTATATAATTTTTTTACATTTATGCATGCAGGTATGTATATATATCGGTGCGTGTGTGATGTGTATACAACAAAGTGAAAAAGGCAAAAGTTTTGTCAAAATTTACCGTAGGTTCCATCATCCTCTCTTCTCCAGTATCGTCGCAAAAGTAAATCTCTTCTACTCATTCCCCTAAAACCAATGGGTCATCAACCGTTCAGTAATCATATTATATGCATTTGTATAAATGAATGCATAAATATGTATAGGTGAATATATAAATATGAACCATGGTAGCCAGTCACGGCATAGCTGAATGTGTACAATGTCTGTATGACCATCAAGGTGCTCAACCACACTCCCATTATAGAAACAGAAGTCCCATCTGCATTTGGAATATAACTGCCAGTTAAATATATACAATAACCTCAATGATAACAAAGAACAAAAGAATCCCTTAAATCTTACTCTGATCTAGAGACGCCAAGTGACATGAAAGTTCTAAAAACAGCCTCACAAGTTCCCTCAATTACACCGACCGCCATTATAGCTGGGGAATCACTCGATGTCTGTAAGAAACAACTCATATAGTTCAGAAATTAGAAAATGTGGATTGATTGGTATGCTTTCAAAAGCAGTTCAACGTACGCTTGAGTTATTATTATTATCTCGTGCTTCTTTGAACAGCCGCAGCCCTGTAAAACAAATTTCACAGAGTAACTACCAAACTGAACCTATGACATGTTCCATATTTAGGCAGTACTTTTAGATATTTGATGGAGTTTCTGTACCATTTTTACAACCAAATATTTTCCATTGTGAAGGTGCAATCACATCGGATGTCATAGCATCAACATTCATGGATGCAGATGAGGTCCAATCCACAGAACGTTTACGAGCAGCACTCTTAGAGTCATTCAGTCTGTCAACAAATTGATTTTGTTCAAGTCTACAAATTCATTATAAACTTTTAACCATATTATATCATACACCATTACATGGGTACCTAAATGGCTGCCATCTTCTCTTTGAATTCGTTCCCGGTTCCATTGCAACATCTTGTAAAGAATGTATCCACCTTGCAGCTTCTTCTGGATTGCTTGCTCCCAACTGTAACATCAAAACCGAAACCAAAATCTAAAATGCCCTTCAATTAACACAAAAAACGCGAAGTTCTTCACAAGAATACTTGCATACCTTAAGACAATCACTGTGATTCGAAGTATTGTAAAGGGTGAAAATGAAGAACACCTGTTTATCACAAATTTGACATCAAAACCAAAATTAAACACAATTATTGACATAAAAAAACCTGCGTTTTTTCGTTATAACACATACTTTTCTACTGAAGCTTTCTCTTCCATTATCCGTGACCCGAATGAGAGAATCTACAATTGCACTTCTTAGTGGCTTCTGGAAAAGAATTCAAGTATCCATCAACAAATTAGTCTTACTTAATACAATTTCATCATAAATTCCAATACTAATTAACAACACATTTTCTGTATGTATATATCACTAAACAAACGACTTCTAGCCTTCTATACTTCAATATAGACAATGACAATCCATTGATTTCAACTTTTTTTCAAGTATTTTCAAGAATATATAACCGAAAAAAACTAACAAGAAAGCAACTTTATTACATACCCAAATAAAGATATCAAAAAACTAACATGGGTTTCAAAAACCTTGAACTATGATCAAATATTTAATACATATATCATACATTATATATATATGATATGATTATATATTATTATTATTATACATACATATAATTAGAAAGAATGTAGTACCTGTGAATCTGATGTGGGCTTAGATTTAAAGCTTTTGAGGCAGTTTTCTTCAAGAATGAAATATCGTTTTCGAGTATATTGCAATCCAAACCTGTTAGATCGAATAAGATACAACCATCCTTCCATTCTTCCATCAGATTTCAACATTTCCATTCTTCTAAACTTATATATAAAAGATTATGAAATCTATAACAAAAAAATAAAAAATAGACAAATAACCAAGAAGGTTGTTGTATATATTATAGATATACAATATGTTGCATGCAAATTTTGTATGGGAAGCAAAAGAGATTATATATATATATAATAATGATGATGATTATCTTCTCTGATTCCACAAAAATATATGGAATCAGAGAATTAAACAAAAAAGATTGAAAAAGTGATCAAACTGCTGTTGTTAGATTTTTTTTTTCCCTGTAAAATGGAAATAACTGTTTTTGATTCTGTTCCCTCTCTTCCCGTTATTATTGTTATTGAAATAGCAACAGTTTTTATCCTTTGTCATGCATTCTACATATATAATTAGGAACTGGTTATCGTAAAACAAGTATTAAAGTAAAATAAATAGGATAAGATCTTGACCATTGGATCATGATAACATTGATGCACGATGATTCATAAAGCACAAATATATAATATATACACTGATGCACGAAGATTTTCATGATGCACAACGATTTTCAGTTAAAATAAAATGATTGTTTTATTTGTTTTACTTTAATATTTATTTTATTTTAACTAAAACCTATATAATAATTATTATTATTATATTATTATTAGTATATAATTTTTGTTGGTTGATTTTTATTTTAGGGAATCACTACAAGAAATTTATTTTTTTTAGACTATGTTTTTCGGGACGATTTTCTTTCGTCGTAAAAAACACCGCTAAACGACAAAATAGTTACTCTTTTTGACTTTGGCAGCCAACATAAAAGGCTTGGGAGATTTTTTTTATTGCGACATTTTTTTCGTCGCGAAAAAGAAAAATAATTATATTTTGATTTTCTCTAAAAAAATAATGTTTATTGCGACCAAAATTTCGTCGCGATATACTTTTCGTAAATTTTTTTTTTCTTTTCCCGGTCGGGGCGAAAAATTTTCCCGCCATATTTATTGGGACGATTTTTTCGTCGCGAATAAGAAAATTACTTTATCTTTAAATTTTATTTAAAAATGATGATTATTTTTGATAAAAAAAATGGTTTTTTATTTATTTTTTTATTTTGATAAAAAAAAATGATAATTTCTTTAAAAAATGGTTATTAATATGCATGGATAACACGTTAGAAAAATTGTTTTACTTAGATTGTTACTAGGTTTATACCCGTGCGATGCACGGCTCAATAAATTATTGTGATAATATAGTTAAAAAAAGTATATAGTTCAATAAAAAAAGTATTTACTTAGATGGTTATTAATTTTGACGTACAAACACATTTTTTCATGCTATGTTAGCAAAATCATTTTTATTTTAGCTACATTAACATTGTAGGCTAGATTTTGTTCACCAAGTTGGAAAGATTTGGGTTATATATTCATGGTAAAAAAGAAATGAATTTTACTAAAATACTATAGTTAATATATTCTGCACGTTATTGTAGATCTAAAATAATTGTCCCTAGAAATAAGATTAAACATCCACATAAAATACTAGTCTGCTTTTTTGAACATATTAACCGAAAGTAGCGGAGCTAGGATTTGACATTAAAGAAAGTCGGTTGCTTGATTTGGAGGAACCCATTGGAGAAATTAACGTTGATTACTTGATATAAACTTTGGAATGAAAATTTATACAAAGAGATGTGTTAGTTGGAGGCCGAGCATCCACTTGCCTTCTACCAGCTCCGCCTCTGTAACTGATAATTTTGAGGATTATGGTTAGCAAACTTCAAAAGAATTAATTGTATTTGTAGTAGTAATTTTAACATTTCTTTGATGAAGCTAGAAACCTAACAATAGAATGTGGATAAATGCAACCACCTATAAGTACTTGTTACAATATGAAAAGGACCATAACCCATATCGATCTAAGCTTTTTGATGGTTTTAAGTGAGATCAATTTTGGGGGCTTAGTTTATTAGCATACAAATTTTGGTGGCCTAGTTTATTGTTGCCTTCTGTCTGGTTTGCTGCCTTTCATTGAGTTTTCGCCAATATACGCATTGTTAACAAGCTATTAAATGGAGAAGTTGGTCCAAAAACAGTGCATATTTTTACTGGAGAGAGCTGTGTGAGGTTTCTGTCGGGGGGGGGGGGGGGGGGGGGGGGGGGGGGGGGGGGGGGGGGGGGGGGGGGG
>JAOEHQ010032735.1:0-13087 GCA_025447715.1 Asclepias incarnata | reverse complement strand
CGTAACACCTTTTGAGATATTTATTATGTTTTATGATTCCGTTAGGAATCAATTGAGAATTTTAAATGACGCTTCCGCATTCTGTTAATTATGTTTGTTAAAAAGTTAAAAATTTTTGAAATCCAGGTTTTTATAAAGTTGGGTGTTACAAACCTAGACTCAAACTCAAAGTGTAACATCCCGATCTCTTTTATTCCTTATCGTTAGTTTGACCGTTAGTCAACATGTGCCTTCCGTTAGTAGATTAAATATTAAAGTAGATAATTAATGTGATAATATTAATTATGTGTTATGTGGTTAATTATGTGGTAATTAAGTGGATTAATGTGTGTCATTTATGTGGAAAACCCGTGTCGTGTTCCCGTTAGTTAAACCGGTTGTTAATTGGAGCTAAAGAGTTAATGTGGAAATTAATAAAGGGTATTTTGGACCTTTTGAGAGGGTGGACAACAGCTTAATGACAATTAGGGTCACTCTAATTGTGGCATTTCAGTTATTAATCAAAGGAATAGAAAACCCTTGGAGCCCTGGCCTCCCTTTAGCAATTTGTAGCATTTTGTGGTGATTTTGGAGAGATTGTGTTATCTTTTGGTTTGTATTTGATTCCCCTACATGTATTGATCATTTCTCTATTATTTTGATCATTATAATTGTTATTCGTGAGTCATTTCATGTCCAATTGGGTTCGTTGTGTAGTAGTAATATGACAATATATCCATGCTTTTTATATAGACTTTTAGGATCACATTTGTGAAAAAGTGCATCAATGGTAAAATGATAATTAGAAATGATAAAATGATAAAGTTAATATGGTATAATTAGAAATTGACATATATTTGGATCAAATTAAATATAGACACTTACTTTCTTTTCGAATAATTTCGATATATATAATTCATTTTATCATATGTAAAATAACGAATGAAATAAATTGATTATTTCTCATATTATTAATTCTGAAACAAATTCTTTCACAAAAATTACTATTACTTCAACTTTCAAATCTTTCAGTTTTTTTATCTACCAATAAACTAAAACAAGATTGATTCTTTCTTTGATCGACATGTGGCGCTTTATTTAAGCGACATGTGTCCTTTTAAATCTATATTTATCCTATTTTTTTTTAGATACCATAAATAATTAAAACTTTTAATTAATTGATAAATAGATATAGATACCTAATATAATTAAAACCCTTATATTAAAAATCTTATTTTATTCATTATTACCATAAATATAGATTTCCATCACCAATCATATTTTTTTAATAGTAATTTATAATTTACGACATATTTTTATTTATAATAATATAAAATTAAAAATTTTCATTCTAATATATAGAATATCTTAAATTAATTATTAGATAATAATAATAATAATCTATATTTCTAAATTATAATTTAATATTACTTATTATTTAATTATTCATCCATCCACTAATATAACGAAACCTGGTTAAAAATTATAAAACGATACGAACCATGTTTTAACATCATGACTTTTGATTAGGTGATACCATTACCAATATCAAAAGTAATGATAGATCTTGATGGATACGTTTATGATACATATCTCTTACTATTAGCCTACCGTTAGAGAGACTAAATGCATGTGACAGGGCATGTTCAAATTTTATTTTCTTTATAAAAAAATAATCGACTAATATATATATCCGTATATCGTACGTGTATTAAGACTAGTATGATATAATATAATTATATATGATAGAAAATCCATGATTCATATTTCATAGATCGAACATGTAGCTTTACTTTCTTCATAATTTTTTCATATTTGAAAAGTGGTCCAAATATTCACCAAATCAATTTTCATACTTTATTTTGTTTTTTTATTAATATTTTTATTATAATTTAGTAATTATGGATTCACTTGTAATATTCATGAAATAAAAATATAAGTTATGTTGTATATTCTTCACTTAAGATTTTTCGAATTGTTTTAATTACACTCAAGGACTTATAATGCCGGGAAATTAGATAAATTTTATCACAATTCATTATATTGTTTTATTTATCACAAACTTGTTTTGTCAATGGTTATGTAACAGTATTAATGTATAGCATTTTCATAACAAATGTAGATTTAATCGAAATATATTTAATGAGAACGAAACCTTTTTAAAAAATATGAAAATTTGTTAATTTGTTCACACTTAAAAATGTAAAAAGAATTCACATTTAAAAGTGCGAAAGTTTTTCACACTTATTATATGTGGAAAAAAGTTCACACTTTATTTTTTGGGTAAATTAATAATAGACAACTTGCACACTTCTAAGTGTGAAAGTGTTTGACATATATAAAAATACATGTAAATAATGTGATTTCATGATTTGTATAGAAAGTTGATCAAAAAAAGCAAAAATAAACCCAAAAACCCGACCAACTCGTCCTGAACATCAAAAGTGTTCAAGTACGTTGGAAGACATCGTTTTGAAGGTATTTACAGTATAAAAGAAACAACAATCAACTCGTTTTTATCTCTCTGTCAGATGAAAGTTATATGCCATGTATTCAGATACACAAAGTATGTTGATGATTTTAGTGTCCTCAGCTATTTAGTATGATTATCATTAATCGATACCTAGAGATTTGAGGCTAAGCTTATTGATCAGTTCTAAACAGAACAAACACAAAAGTATCAAACTCAACCTTTCAACTCACTAAGGTGGGTTGGCCGTTGTTTGCATTACAGTGGTCCAAGGGGGAGTTTTGTTCTCCAAGGTCTCAGGTTTTACTCTTGGCAAAGTAGTGTTTTTCTTCCTCGGGGGTTTAAATAGGGATCTACTCGTCGAGAGGGCCCTCTAACACGAACCCGGTTAAAACAACGTATGTTAGACCTCCTGACATTCGCGAGTAATTCACACATTTCAAAAATAAAATTAAAAAAAAATGCGACGTAAGTAGAACTTTTTATTAAATCTAGGTGAAAAATGTAACCATCCAAAAGCAGCAAACATTCAAGATCGTCGTAATTCTAACGGAAATAAAACGAAGCCATCAACTAGCAATATATATAGCTCTATCTGAAAGAAATAACATCATCTTAGTTTAAATGTCGTGATTTCCCCTGCATTGTTGGTATCCACAGTTACATGTTAAACGAAACTATTTAATGCATATTAAGGGTAAAACTTAATTTTTTGGTTGAACAGAACAAAGCAAATGGCCAGTGATATTTACACAGAAACACAATGATACGAGTAACATATATACTTTTTAATTGTTGCAAAAAACAAAATAATTCAGCGTTTCCCTCATTTTTGAGGTGATTAGAAAGGAAAACTTCCCCTCCCCTCTCCTTTCTTTTCCACCCTTAAGTAAACTAAACAATACATCGTTCATCTTTTGGCAGATCTTTTAAGGCCTTCATAAAATATATACAATGAAGAAAGCATAACACTCAAAACAAACATATTAATAGATACATAATGTTGTAACATGTATGTAAAATTGATATGTCATTATTTTGCGTCACATATATAGAGTAAAAGCTTCACAACCAAAGGCTAGCATAAATATATATAGTTATCTACTTATCCAATTACACTTACTTGCCTCAATTATAACTCTTAACGATCCTCGCGCAGTTCATCATAGGCCGACGACCTACTCTTTTACAATCAAAGCTTGATTTAACTCTTTTAAAGCCTCAAGTTCTCCGCGTATGCTATTATACACCATTTTTATTCAACAAGCAAGCTTGGGAAAAAAAAAAGGAAAAGAAAAACAAAATAATAGTAGTTAAATGTATTAACAAAAAGGGAAATGATCCGTAATGCATATTTGTTAAGAAAAAAATTTATATTTTGTCCTTGAAGTTTATTATATGTACATATTGAATCCCTGGTATGTGAGAGGCGCAATATCTAAGGTTGCGCAATGTTGCAGTACGGATGATATCCCCTTAACAAAAAATATTTTCCATGCAAACACAACTATACAAGTAAAGAAAAAAAAAAGTTGATATGATCAAAGGACTAATTTAAGCATTTGTATATACTACAAGGCCCATATCTATACTCTTTCATTATTTCCCCCTATCGTTGTCATCGTCAAATCAAACTGAAAAATAAAAAAACACTCCGTACTCATCCGCCGGCGTCACCAATCCGACTCGACCCGAACTATAGATATAGATATAAATATAAATTCTATAGTAATAATCTTCGATCTGTGTATTGCAATTACACACACGCACTAAACACACCTAAAATGTTCACACAGTTCGGCACCTCCGCTGAGAACTTCAGCAAGGCATCAACAATGGTGTTCCGGATCGGAACAGACGCTCATCTTTATGACGATCCAGATGACGTTAGCATCTTACCGCTTTTAGACAGTAAATACGATTCCGAAAAATGCGAAGCTCTTAAACGATTACTCGCCTTAATCGCACAAGGTTTAGATGTATCTAATTATTTTCCTCAGGTAATTTAATCCTAATTATATTATTATCACATCATTAAATTTTTATGTTTTGTGTCAATAATAAATCAATTCAGTAATTTTGTAATTATTTTGCTGCTATATTCTCATAGATAGATAGATAGAATTTTGCAAAAATTTGAATTGTTATTGTTCAAATTAGTTAGCTCTTATTTGAAAAGCATACTAGCATTATAACCACGAGAAATGTGGCGATTTCGATTATAACCGCTACCTACATTCCATGAAATTGTGCACCACAAATAGGAGGGCGTTTCTAAAATAAGGCCTTTTCGGTTAGAGATTTTTACGTAAAGGTACTCGAGTATGTTAGAGCTTAGTACACTTTTGACTTATTTTCTTGCAACTCGTCTCGAGAGTAAAAAATAGAGTTAATTTTATTTGTGATTAAAAACGGGCTTCTAGGTATGCAAAAGTGAGGCCTTAAAAAACCGGGGGTTTAAAGCTCTAGCTATAGCAGCTTTACTTCGATTTCGTGTGGTTTATGATGGTGTAAAAGAGGGGAAGAGAGAGAGAGAGTGTTTGGTAACATGGATATAAAAAGGATGAGGTGGCACAATGTAATGTTGAATCTTAAAATTGTGTAGCGGTACATACTTTATGTAAAAGTATAGATGTAGGTCTAGATGATGCATAGCCATGTTAGTATGAGTTCATACAGAAGGTTTAGAATAGAAGGTGTGGTCATACCCACAACAACGAAAAAAGTTGCCACATCAGAACCACTTTTTACCTGCTGTGGTCACACGGTTCTCGTGTGGTTAGTTTTTCCACTGCTGGAAACCTTACACCGTCTACCCTTATATGATTATAATTCCTAATAATTGATCAGAAAATTAAATTCCAAGATGTACTTTTATTATTGTATATTAACAAGCTTTGATAATACTAAAAAGTCTATACATTGGTTAGTGAGTGTGTAAATTTGTTATACATACGTACGTTGAAAAAGTTTGTGTTTTCTAATTGTTACAAGTTTATGGAAATTTGAATTCAGAGTAGTTCACTTTTGATGTTGTGTTATATGATTGATTTTACAGGTTGTTAAGAATGTAGCATCTCAGTCGTTGGAGGTTAAGAAGCTTGTCTACTTATATCTGCTGCATTATGCTGAAAGGCAAGCTCTTTGTTTATGAATCTTTACTGTATTTTCAATTCTTGAACCAAACCTTGTATTTAGTTGAATTTATGATCCCATTAACTTACATAAGCACTACAGTTTATGTTACACAGCCCTTTTTTCTTTGTAAGTAGTGCATGGTTAATGAAGACGAGATAGTTTCTTTTAGAGGCTTTAGTTGTTTACTAGGATTAAGTTATAAACCATGGCCTGCAATGTGGTTTTGTGCTTTACTTTCGAATGTACAACATTGAATAGGAGGATGGTCAGCATAGTTTTGTATCCATTCTAGTAATTACAGTTACGATATATAAGTATATAACTGTGTTAGGCATAACTTGATCATATCTGTTTCCGTTATATTAGGCGTCCGAATGAAGCATTGTTGTCAATTAATATTTTCCAGAGAGATTTGGGGGACCAGAACCCATTAGTGAGGGCCTGGGCACTGCGTACAATGGCTGGTATTCGTCTGCATGTGATCTCGCCTCTTGTTTTGGTGGCAGTGAGGAAATGTTCCCGAGATCCATCTGTATATGTGCGAAAATGTGCTGCTAATGCACTCCCAAAGCTTCATGATTTGCGTCTTGAGGAAAATGCTACAGCAATTATCGAGGTTAGTCGTTGTAGTGTGCTACTGATTTTCTAGGGCAAGTTGCATAAAAGATAACCAAATTTGGTATGAAATCTTTTTGGTAACCAACTCTTTCTTGGCCGGATAAAATCATCAAAATTTTTATATTTTTAAGTTTAATTACTTAAAATAAATCGGTTTTCAGGTGCCATATTAGTGCCATGTCAAAGAAAGAAGTCAACATGGTAAAAAAAACCTACACGTCAGTTGCCAAGTCATCATTGTAGCCTGTTACTGGATCAGATAACCTGAATTTAGTTTTTTTTGAAAGTTGATTACCATAAATCAAAATATTTTGAAATTTTGGCTGGCCTAAGGAAGCTGGTTACTACTTACCCGAAGTAGAGTTTGTTCCGAAGTTGGTTACCACTTACCATAAGTAGAGACCGTTTGTTTCAGTTCTTAAGTGAAAAATAGAGGAGAGTTAGAAGGGAAATTACATACATGTAAATGTGTTGTGTCTGTTTACTGCAGATTATTGGAATACTATTGAATGACAACTCCCCTGGAGTGGTTGGAGCTGCTGCAGCAGCATTTGCTTCTGTGTGTCCAAATAATTTGCCCCTAATAGGTAGAAGCTACAAAAGACTATGTGAGATTCTTCCTGATGTAGAGGAGTGGGGTCAGATCATTTTGATAGGGATCCTGCTCCGTTATGTGATTGCAAGACATGGGCTTGCAAAAGAATCTATAATGGCATCATTATGTCCCGAAGACTTTAATGATGTAAAGAGTGGTTCAGACTCGGATACCAACTATTTAGAAATCAAGAAAACATATGAAGCCAACAGTGTTATTCAGAACCCTGAGCTAGTAGCTATGGTCTCCCGAAGTTACCTTTCAGGACTAGATAAGTACTTGGCACATTCAACTGCTGCAGATGTGATACCACCGGAATTTGATTCTTCAAGATTCACATCATCCAAAAGTGAGGATGATGTGAAGATCCTGCTACAGTGCACTTCACCTTTATTATGGAGTCGGAACAGTGCGGTGGTGCTTGCTGCCGCTGGGGTACATTGGATTATGGCTCCAAGGGAAGACATTCCAAAAATTGTCAAGCCTCTCTTGTTTCTCTTGAGGTCATCCACTGCCTCAAAATATGTGGTACAGCTCTTGCATTCCGACACATGTATTTTTTGTACTGTGAATTCTGTCTTCTTTACATGCCTTGGTAGATTATCTTGTAGACCTATGCTTCCTGATTCCCGTGATGTATGCTAGAGGTGGCCTGACAACCCTAATACTTATGAAGGGTTGATTTGGAGCATCTTTTTTCTGTAATGGGTCAAGTGGGTTAATTAAACAAATAAGCTTTAAAGAAACAGGTCAAATGGATCGTGAGCTGTCTTAATTTTATTATTAATGCCTAAACCCTCCTACAAACAGGCCTTTGACTTAACAGTATCTTGTGGCCTGTCAACCAAGAGGTTGTGAGCAGAAATCTTAATTGAGACATAAGTGTATGTGTATTACGGGTGTTCGAGTCTTTGCAGTTTAACAAATTTTTATTATTGCATAATCCCTCCTAAATCCTTTTATTTAAAAAAGTTTTATTTTTATCAATCGTAAAAAAAGGTTAAATGATTTAATGGAAAGTGTTTCAGATCAACCGAACCAGAACCAGCCTGGTTTGACCAGTTAAAGAAGTACCTGTTTTGAACCATTATGTGACCCATTGATTTTAATTCCTGCCACCTCTAATGTAAGTGAGACTGCTCAGAGATTAAAATATTTTTTATATGTATCATACTGTTAATAACTTTTGGTTACTTAACTATTTTAAAGTAGGTTATTATCACTGATGCAGGTCCTCTGCAACATTCAAGTCTTTGCTAAAGTGATGCCTTCTCTTTTCGCTCCAAATTTTGAAGACTTCTTTGTAAGCTCTTCAGATGCATACCAAGTTAAAGCACTGAAGCTTGAGATCCTTTCTTCCATTGCCACAGATGCATCAATCTCAGTTATCTTTCAAGAGTTCCAGGTACTTTTTGCTGTTTCAATTGTGTTAATTTGTCAATGCTTTTAGGGGGTGTTTGGTATGATGGAATGGAAAAGGGAGAAAGGGAATGGGAAAAACTTCCCTTGTTTGGTTGCACCGGAGAATGGGATTGAGAATGGAGAAGTGGGAATGATTTCTATATTCATTCTCTGTTTGTACCAAACGACAAAATCTATTCGCTTTCCAAATACTCATTCTCTTTCCCACTATTTTCATTCTCTATTACATTTCCATTCTTTATGATTCCCTCCTACCAAACACCCCCTTACAGTTTCACTTCTATTGGAAGGTCTAGAGCATTGCAATTACTTTCTCACACACGTCAATTATTGTTAGAAAATTTTGCACTTTACATTAATATCATTGAATAGAATATATTCTTTCTTATCTCTAAAAGCATTTATAGGATTATGTCAGAGATCCGGACAGGAGATTTGCTGCAGATACAGTTGCTGCTATTGGTCTGTGTGCTAAGCGGAATTCACAAGTAGCAATCACCTGCTTGGAGGGACTACTGGCTCTAACCTCACCCAGTCAGTCACCAATCCTTTGTGTATTTTATCTGGAAAATATATTCAGTTTTAAGCTTATAGTTATTTAACACCTGCAGAATCCGTAAATTGTACCTCTGGATCCATGGAAGATGATGCAGTTGTTTTGATTCAAGCAATTACATCCATCAAAGATATTTTAAAACAAGATCCGTTCAGGCATGATAAGGTACTTGCATTACCTTCTTATAGATCAGATCTTCTATTATTTCTCACTTAAAAGTACATTTTGGGTATATCGTAAACGTATTAAATGATCATGATGTTCAAGGTTCATTACGATGATAATATGTTTTTATCATTTAGTAACTTGGTTATCCTAGCTTATTATAGGTATTACCATCTAGATACTTAGTTAAACCCACTTGAATAATTTGTAAATTAGTTTTGATTGCCACCTCTATGTTTCATGATTTTATTATGGTTTTCGTGTTAGTGCAATCTGACAAGTCACTTCTACTACAGGCCATTATATATTTGGCCCGGAATTTGGATGCAATCAAGGTTCCTGTTGCCCGTGCACTGATCGTTTGGCTAGTGGGTGAATACAATTCTGTTGGCAATATCATACCAAAGATGGTACCTGTGATCCTAAGATATCTTGCTCGAGGCTTTCCTTCTGAGTCAGTCGAGACAAAACATCAGATTCTAAATGCTGCTGTTAAGGTATGATGAACTGAACAGTTCACATTATCATCCTCATTGTTAATGTTTCGATAAAATCTCCAAAACTTTCAAACAACTGTATTTTGAGGTGATCTGACTCGGTTACGAGGTCAAAATGAATGATGTGGTAGCTAACATGTCCGTAACTTTGGCCTTGCTTAGTTTCTTTGTGTCGCTAACTTGGCACCTGAAAAGCAATTACTTAGATTATCCCAAATCAAAAGCTTTTGAAAGCTTGAGCTTTTTGTTGGTGCAAATAAAATGTGTTACCCAAAGCAGAACTCAAACCAATGTGTGTTACCTATCTATGAAATTTGACCAAATATTTAGTTAATAAAGTGTATTAGCAGAAGCCAGGATATGAAGTATATACCTTTTCTTATTCATCATATTTGTATCCATTGCAGGTCCTTTTAGGTTCAAAAGGGGAAGATTTCAAAACTGCAAAAACCATACTAAGCTATGTTCTGGAGCTCGCCAAATTTGATCTAAACTATGATGTGCGTGATCGGGCGCGTGTGTTACGAAAGCTTCTATCGTGCTACTTTAATTCGAGTGGACTAGAGGAAGAAACTAGTCAGAAATCTGCAAATAATCAACTAGCACTTTTAGTTGCTGAACATATTTTTGGGGATAAAATAACATCATCAACCGAAATGGTTAATAATCGCTTCTACCTTCCAGGATCTCTGTCACAGATAGTTCTTCATGCAGCCCCAGGGTATGAACCCCTTCCCGAGCCTTGTAGCCTAACTGAATTGGATTTGGTCAAAGAAATGAATATATCAGGGGAAGGCACCACTGAGGTTGACTCGTATGAAGTTGATCATTCTGGCTCAGACTCAGGGTCTTTGAATGAAGAAGGCAGTTATTATTCAGAAGACTCTGTCACTAGTTCATCAGGAACTGATAACACCAATGAGAGTGCTGAAAATGACGATAATGATAACACTGAATCACTAATTAACTTTTCCGATGTTGGCAAATCAGAAAAATATGTTGAAGCTTCGAAGGAGAACAATTTTCATAGTGATTTTGGTGAATTGATGTCGAAAGGAGCTTTGGAATCATGGTTGGATGAAAATCCAAGTTCTAGTCAGAATGTACCTGGATTAGATAATGAAAGGATATCATCAGCAAGGATTTCAATTGGAGATATTAGTGGGAGAGTTAACCCTAGAACATATACACTTCTAGATCCAGCATATGGAAATGGGTTGAGAGCAGTGTATACGTTTTCATCCGAATCATCAACCATATCACCATCATTCGTAAGTGTTAACACTTTTTTCGAGAACTGCTCTAGCGAGCCAATGTCTAAATTATTTCTGAGTGATGAAGAATCTGACTCGAGTTCTCAATCTTTGGACCAGTCATTGCCTACTGACGGAAGGTACTTGATCATTATCTTTGTCCTATGTAGTCATCTATGTTTTTCTAATGGTTTATAGTTGTGATTCGTGTTCGGATTTGTATTATGCAGTTCTTTGCAATCTCAAAAGGATGTTCTGGCTCCTGTAGAAGAAATTGAAGTTCTTAAACCTGGTGAGACTACAAAAAGAATCATCCATGTTCGGTTTCATCATCATCTCTTACCTCTGAAGCTCATCTTATGGTGCAATGGCAAAAAACACCCGGTTAAATTACGTCCTGACATAGGATATTTCATAAAGCCTCTCCCAATGGATCTTAATGTTTTCTCACACAAAGAATCTCAACTTCCTGGAATGTTTGAATACACAAGAAGGTAGGATACTAGTTCTTTTTTTACACTGGAGCTGTTAAGTCTTTTAATAGTGATGGGTTGAGGTGGTAGGTTAACCTATTTATATAAAAACAAGTAAATTTGGGCTGTAATTGTTGATACCAGGTCAAATGGGTATAATATAAAAAAGTAGCTAATAATGAAACGGGTTAACAATGTCCTAAATCTTCTTTATGTTAGTGAAACTATATTTATAATTTTAATAATATAGTTTTATTTTTAACCATATTTAAACTTTGATTATTTGCCACAATTAAAAGGCAAAAAAAAAGGTTGGTAGGTCGGTGCACACAAGTTTTTACCCGTTTTCACCTGAAACAAATTATTATCAATTACTTGACCGTCCATTTTGCCACTAAAATCTTTAGTGATGGAGATGGGTAGTATGATAATGGAGGTGGCCAGAAAAGATCTATTCTTGGCACCTACTCTTATTTTGTACACAGTTTCTGTCTTCATATATTGATTTCATATATCTTTCATCTGTACAGATGTTCCTTCACTGATCACCTTGCAGAGGTGATCAATGACAAGGATCATGATGGGTCATTGGTAAAGGATTCATTCATTGTTATATGTCAAACTTTAGCATCAAAGATGCTCAGCAATGCAAATCTTCATCTCGTATCTGTAAACATGCCTGTGGATGCAAACCTCAATGATGCATCAGGCCTATGCTTAAGGTTCAGTGGTGAGATCCTAAGCAACTCCATTCCTTGCCTTGTATCTGTTACACTTGATGGTAACTGCTTTGAACCACTTAATGCATCTGTGAAAATCAACTGTGAAGAAACTGTGTTTGGTCTGAATCTGTTGAACAGAATAATGAACTTTTTAGCCGAGCCTCCTCTCACTAGTTAGGTATATACCATGACCATGGTTTGATATAATGGTTGTGAAGATATATCAATGTGCGTTCCTAAAAGGCTCTTTTTGGTTCGAGTATACCAAAGCTTTAATAGTTTTGGATTTAAAGAAAGCCACACGGATCAAAATGCCCAATTGTTGATTGCTATCTGAATCAAAGCTGTCCCGTTTGATCGGCGAAAAGGGAACATGAAGTCACCACCTTCAAAATACAACCACCTTAAGGAGAGGGATGAGCGTTATTTGTAATTTAAAACAGCTATTTTTGTGTTTTGCTATCTAATTAGCTTGACAGCTCGTGCAAAGTATGGGTGGGTTCGTGTTCTTGAGTGATTTATTTGTTTAATTATTGAGTTTACTTACCGGCATTGGAGTTTCTTGTTTTCGTTGTAAACTTACATATTTGTACATATTTTGTAAACTAGAACCCAGGTGTATTTTAATAGAAAATGACAACTATTTGATCTCATAACATAACATCCCATTTCTCGTGTATACCGGTATATTGTCAGTCTGCATGTAAATTAAGACATGATAGCTTTATACAAAATATTGGTGAATGGTGATTGTTCGGGTTTGTTGGATCTTCTTAACATTTAGCCTTTATCAGATGAATTTTGGATATCTGTGTGTCTAAAAGGGGCATCAAAAACTTTATTTTCAACACTGGAAACGTTATTTTATGTTGTGCTGTTTCTCTTCCAGGTTATATAGTTTTGTTACAATTCAACTTTGACATAAATGTCTACACCATATTATAAAACATTCAGCTTCTACACCTTCAAATTTTGCAAACTAGAAGCCATCATTTTAACGCATTTTTCATTTCCTCTTTTTTCCCGAGTTTTCTCGTCTCCTGCACAACGTTAACTCGAGCACAGTTCTAGCAACAAATAAATTGGTAACTAGATTTATGTGCTTGCAAGTTACGGGTTCTATATGATATTTCTGTGTTATATAATCTTACAGGTTCAAATGTTATATAAGAAAAAGAACTGGGAATTAGTAATCAAAA
>JAOEHQ010032734.1:0-23966 GCA_025447715.1 Asclepias incarnata | reverse complement strand
ATAATATATTATAGATATAGTTGTTAGATTTATGGGTAAAATGTTTAAGGTAAAAGTAAATATAAAGTTATCCCACACTTAAGCTAAGTATGAAACTCCTTACATACAAATTTTTTAATATTTTTTTCAAAAGTGAGGAATGATTTTTGTTTTTATTTGATTAAAATATTAAGATGTGAGGGGTTTCACATCTAAGCTTAGGTGTGGGACAACCTTATTTTCACCTCCCCTGTTTTTAAACACGCGTATATAAATGAAAGAAACAAAACGAAACGAATCATTAGTTGAGAAAAATTACTTTGAAACTCCCTAAACGTTTATTGTTCATAAATCGCTAATTAAACGAAACGAATTACATTGTTGCAATCAGTGTGTTCTCCTTAAGGATGGGAATGTATCGGATATGAACCGGGCGGAACAATATCCACATCCATATTCATTTATTTTTTTATCATTTGTATTCATATTCTGATTCATTTAAGTTTTGTTCATCCATATATATATATATATATATCCACTAGATGAAACGGGTTAATGGATATCCATTGGATATCAAAATTTTGTTTGCTAGAATGACATTAGCTTCGATATGATGCAGACATTTTCCTCGGTACATGTTAGAAGTATAAGCTAAATATTCAATTAGTCTATTGGTTTCTAAATCAAATATCTATTTTTGGGTTGTAATCTCATAATTTACGACATTTTTGATTTCAAATTTAATGACTTCTAGAAATCAACTATACTCATCAACTATTGTAAACTTCATTAATCATTTTTACAAGTTGAAACTACTTGACCAAGTCAAATCCATCGCACTTAATTTATTTTCATCCACCGCTAAGACCGTCCGGAGTGGGAGGCGTTTTGTGCATTTTTTCTCTTGGGAACGCCCCATAAAGCCCCTATTTACCACCCCCAAGGGCGTTTTCATGTGTTGGTATGCGTGTCACTTCCCATTTGAAACGCTCATATTTATGCTTGTAAATGAGCCCAACGTTCATATATATTATTTTTTTTATTGTATTCCCTTCCCATAAGCCTGCAAATGTCAGACCCATGTGCCTATACTTTTTTTTTTTTATTCTTGTTTTTAGTATATATATAAATGTATTATTATTATAAATAACACACAACCAAGAAGTAGGGAAAGCCCCCGCTCCCACAAGAAGTAAGGAAAGCCCCCATGCCATGTGGACTGTCACATGTCGAAAGATGCCCCTATAGGGGGTTTCCCCCACTCCCATTGGTCTTATAAAGTCTTGACAAGTTGACAAGTTAACATTAATACCTATCGGCAGGGTGGCCCTTTGAATTCAAGTGCCCAGGCCGAGCCGGGAAAAAAAATGCCCCTAGCTCTCAGCGAATCCAAATATATAAGCAATTTTTTTTTATTTATAAATGAGACTTTATAACAATAACAAAATCATAGTATTAGAAATACATACCACAGTAGTTAACACATTATACTTATATATATAGAATCGAGTTATTGGAATCAAATATATCTATATATATAACACATTATATTTATATATAATATATATATATATATAGAAAAATTTTAAAATTCTTGTGCCCCCCTCAAAATTGTGCCCTGGCCGAAGGTCGGGTTTGCCTCCCCTGCCTATCGGGAGGTGATCATTACACAAAACAATTTTGTCATATACAAAAATATATGCATCATATGGTTGTATTATATAGCTGTATGATGCATACATTTTCATGTATGGCAAAAATGTTTTGTATAAGGATCATTATCTATAACTAAGTGTGAATTTTTCTATCTTAAATGGAATATAAAGAGTCTTGCCAAATTATTTTTATTTTACGTGACAATAATAACTTGCTTAGTCATCAAGCCTAAGTTTTTTTAATTATTAAAATAAGTAACTAGGATTGATACTCACGCTTCGTTGCAGAATTGTGATTCCAAATGTGATAGAAAGCGAAAAAAGTTTTTGATCAAAAAGGAAATCAGAAGTTAAAAACAAAAATGAAAACATGGTAAAAAGTTGGTGGCGAAGTTATAAAAGACCAAAGAGAATGGGGTAGAAATATAAATACGGTAAAAGTTTTGTGATGAAACTATAAATGGTAAAAAGTTGACAGGGCAAATTATAAAAGACTAAAGAATAGGGACAAAAATAAGAACATGTAAACAATTTGGTGGTCAAATTATAAAAGACAAAAAATTGGGGCCCAAATTAAAAAAAGACCAAAACCTTACTTGGTGACCAAACTAAAAAAAAAACTAAAACCTTACTATTCACCCAATTTGCTTTAATTAGGTTATAATTAATTAAGGGAAATCTGCACGGATCATAGTTACAGCACACTCACATAAATTTTAAATGAAGAATATATTATGTACACTTAACGAACTTCGGGGTTGATAATGAAAATAAAATAGCTGCAACAACACCTAAATAAGTGATGTTAACAGCAAAAATGTTATCCCCATTGATTAATTTGAAAAGTTAATGAATTTAAAATTTGAATGTTTAGTCTATATGTTATTTGAATGAATTTTGAAATTTGAGGATCTTAGTTTAACTTATAAGCTAAATTTTAGAAGTTATTGGAAATATTTTAAGTTATTTTTTGTTATATTAATTTGTAATGAATTTGGTTCCCTATTAAAAGAATCAAATCATGTTATACATAATCTTTCTAGCATGCTTATCGTCTTACTCATCGTCATCTTCATGTTCCGTAAGATGAGTACAAATTATTACGATTGTTTAAAGTCTTCGATTCATTTGGTGATCTTTTCCCAACGAAGTTAATATTTTACAAAGTCGTGCATCGCACTGGTAATAACCTAAGAAATCGATAACAAAATTTATGATTCCACACAAAATTTTAACAACCTTTTCAAAAATGTTTTTTGACAATCAACATTGCCATAAACTCCTAAGTGGTCATTAAGGTTCACTTTTTTTTTTAAATGACCTTGAAGTAAGTTGTCATGGGATTAATTTGCTTGCAAAACGAGCGAGATCACAAACTCGTAAGAGGCAAACAAATTAAAAATAAAAAAGAATGCAACGAACTCCTCTCAAAAATTTAGAATTATGACAAGTTTATCTTTTACTTCTCAATCATGAAATGATACATAAAATCATATAGTATCATCTAAAACAATAGGCATGCTGGTAAGTTTTATAAGATTTTAAAAAAAATTAGGGTTCGAAGTTACTAGATAAATATTTTAAAATAACTAGTAAAAAAACTGAAGAAAAGAACTCATCAATACCGTTTAGCATGAACAAGAATCTATCTCCGTCTTACACATATAATTAAGTAATCAACCAAATTAAAAAGAGTTAAATTACATAAGATCAAGATAAGAAAATCTCTTAAGAAAGTGACTTAATAAAGAAGTCACAAATGTATATCTTATTCATTGATTTTCCCACATGATAGCCTAATGATAAAAACTTAGTCTCTAACTCTAAAAATATTTAGAGATCCAAAATTCTAATCTTGGGAGAAAAAAAAATATTTTTCTTATGACCATGAAGGTTCACCTGCGATGACTCCAGACTACCAGATTGGTCGCCATGGAATTAGCCGTCTCACAAAACGGGTCAAAACATGTGTTAACAAAAGGAAAAAAAAACAACTATTTATTCCATACAAAAAAATCAAACGTTTTATTTAATCCATATACAATAAACTAGAGGAATACCCACGGCGGCAGCGGCAACGGTGGTGTGGTGGTAGCGACGATTGATGGTGATGGCGGTGGTGACGAATGTTGGTGGTGGTTGACGGCGTCGAGTAGTGTAGATAATTGATGTAAAAATAAGTGATGCAAAAGGGGCAGTGGAAATATTTTAGAAGATAAAGAACTGATGTTATATTCATTAAAAGTAGAATGGTAATATCGCATATAAAAAAAAATGTAACTTTTAACATGGGGGTGTATAATTAGAAAGTAATATAGATGTATCACACAAAATTTCCAAGTTAATATCATGGAAAATTGACTTAACAAAGGTAACAAAATAATAATAAAATCATATGACTTGAATAAATATATGAAAATGGATAAAATCAAAAGAACACTAAAGTTACAATACAAACCCCATACTTATCCTCTTCATACAATAACACCCCTTGTACTTCCATCCCTAACTTGAATCACGCACATACACACACAGGGTATCCCTAATATATGTATATCTATATTTTTTATATTATTATAGAAAAAAGAAACTCACAAATTCTCTTGTATATCGCTCTTATCCAATTAATTGATTCCATAATAACCGCCAATTTAAAAGCCTTAATTCTTAATTTATTAATTAATTAGATCTTCTTTTCACTCAGGTAAAAACTGTAATTTTTTTTCTTCATTTCATGTAAATGTATGCTATTTATTTGTTAACTTTGTTTAATTGATGTAAATTAGTATAAAGTTTGTAACTTTTTTAGTTTTTTTTTAGGTTTTTGTTTTGTGTGTGTGTGTGTGTGTGAAATGGGCCTTTTTAAGGTTTTGATTAATTATTTGTTCTGATTTTAGGTTCATTTGGAACAATTTAGTGCTTTTTTTATTGTCCAGTAAAAAAATGTTTACTTATTATTATCAATAATTTTGGATTACAGGGTTGTTTGGACTAATTTAGTGTATGTTTGGTTGTATTAAATAAATAGAAATGTTGATAAATGAAGGCAAAAAAAGAAAAAATTGTTTTTAGAAATTGGTGATAGATGGATGGTTTGGGTCTTTGGGTTGTTTTGCAGATATCTGTTTTTTGAACTCAGAATGGTAGGTTTCGGTACAAATTGTTTGATGACTTGATATAATTTAGTTGCTCCAGTTAAACAGACCATTTCGGTTTTTTAGAGTTTGGAATGGACTAGTGGTTTATATCTAGGGTGTTGGATATCTAGAAGTAGTTTGGTGTTATTAGTGACACGTTATTAGTATTAGATTTCTTAGCTGTTAAGATTAATTTGTTGAAACGAAGTTATTATAGTAAATATGTGCACAATGGGGTAAGCTTATGGGTTGCTACGTGGTTAGTAGGTTAACGATAAATTAATTAAGCTACATAACTATGTGGGGGAAGTGTTTCTTAGTTTGTTTGTTATTATTTAGTTGGGTGGAGAAGCTCGTAAAACTTGTTTGATGTTAGTATTACAGCAAGGGATTGTCTTTGTTTTGATAAGTGTCATAGTTACCCCATATGCATTTTTAAGAAGGAATAAAAAATTTAACAATAACATCAATACTGCTTTTTTAGTTCTTTCATCTTTACATTAGTTATTTGTTTGCAAATATCAATAAAAGACATATTTTTATACGTGCAAATTAACCAATGTGTGTTATTGCCAATAATACAAAAGCACTACTTTACAAGGATAACCAAAGATTGTGGAAATATTGTTGCAAATCGAAATACGAAAACATTGTAATAAAAAGATGGTCGTTTTCGGAAGAGAGGTATTATTGGCAAAAAGTTGGTCGTTTTCGATGAAAAGCCTATGATGGTGGTCATCACTCCTAAGGAAAAGCATATGGTGGTCATCGTTTATTGTGCTCAGCGATTAAAGTGTATTTTAGCTAAGGAATTTGCTTATCATTGCCCTTAAATAGGGATGTGGCTAACTTGCAATAAAGTGTTGTACGTGGGAGTTGAAAATTATATTTAGGGGCTGGTTATTTTTATGTACAACAATTTACTGCGTGTTAGCCATAGCCCTGTGGGCAGCCAAATCCTTTAGCTAATCTGCTGGTTTTCATTTGGGATATATATATATATCGTGGCTGCATATTACAATATGTGTGTATTATACGCTTTTATTGATTTTATTTATGAATTTATCAATATAAAAATGTCGTCTAAAATTCCAACTAAAAATCTTGATTACAGGCTACACTTAACCCTTGGGTCACTTGGTTTTTGCTTATTTATCGTGCTGACATAATGTCAGAACCGGATGTGATCAAACCTGAGGTATCATAAACATATAGGGTTTCTCCTCTCCTTTCTCCACATGCAATTTATGCTTATTATTCTTAATCTTTTTTTTTTAAATTGTTTTTGGGTGTTCAAATACTGTTTAATTTTAGGATTGGGAGGTCTTAACAATTTCCATATCATTTCCTCTTTTTAAAAGCTCGCAAACATGCTCTTTATGAAGACTTTATAGTTTTTCTGTAATGTAAATGGCAATATATTGCATAACAGAATCAAAACATGCTTACATGATTATTCCACCTTATTTTTGCATGTATACTATATCCTACCCTGGTGCATTTTTCTCTGATTTTGATAATTCTTTTGTGGGTTTTTGTTAAAATACTTGAAAATACAAAACTAAGGAATATTATGGAAATATTTCAAAGACATTTCCTATGAGTGGTTCTAATTCTTAGCCCTATTAATATTCTCAATAATCGATGCATTTTTGCAATCATAAACCAGTTTTGTGGACTAGGAATTCACCAAATTCGTGTTTACAGTTTATAATTAACATCTAAAAGTTTCTGTAAACTATTGTTTGGTTTATTGAAAATGGAATGAACTTTTCTGTAGCCAGTTTCTACTTAAAAAAACTATCTATGAAAATACAAATTGGAAGAGTCGAATTGTTACCAATTGACATTTTGCTTTTATGGGTTTCAAGTTTCAAAAAGGTTAGAAAGGCCATGTGATATATATTTACGGTTTTGAAATTTTCCTATGAAATAATGTCACTTGGTACTGAAACTAGATGATCAAACTAAAAATACATTTAACAACTTTTATATAGTGTAAGAAAACATGTCATCTCATATTTGTAAAAGTGTCCTGATCACAATTCTGTAGAATTTCTTCTATTAATTTATTTTTTATTTTGATTATATTTTACTTTCTGATTAAATTTTAATGTTTTTTTTTTCTTCCAGATGATGAAGTCTTATATATGGCTACAAACTGCTGATGAATCAATTCAGCAGGTCGAACAGGAGGTCGCTATATTTTGTCCCTTTATATGTCATGAGATACATGCAGGGATGGGATCTTCAAAAACTCATCCAATATCTCTTCCAGCTCGAGTGAATCCCGTCACGTTAAGTTTAATTCTTGATTATTGCCGATTCCATCAAGTTGCAGGGCGTTCTAACAAGGTATGTGTGTAAGGGGTCAATTTCATCCTGTTTTATATGAACATGGGTAAATTTTAGAATATTTCATTGATAATGGGGTAATTGGTGAATTCATTTTTTTTTTTATAATAAAATTATGATTCTTAGCCTTATTAATAATTCTCAAACAGAAAAAAATTGCCAATATATAGTGTTTCCTGTCTATTGTATTAAAACATGTGGATCGTCATTATAATTATAATATTTGTAATCATTTTCAATTCCGTGCTGTCATTATTTATGTAATTTAAAAAGACAGGCAAAAGAAGTTTTGTCAGGTCCACTCAATTTGGCCTAACCTGTTTGGTCTGGTGTAAACTTTATCCATTTTGACCCATTTTCCAAGTCTGTTGACCTGCCTACTTTGCCATTAACGGTGTATGTTTGTCAGTTGATATTTCATTTGCTTATTCACAAGACGTATGCTTTTAGTTGGCAATTTCAACCCACTGTATATACAAATGAGCCGATGTGGGTTATATTTTTTCTCAAACAAGTCAATGCGGTCGAAGCTAAAACATTTAAGTAAAAAGGAAATTGATATGAGTCGAGTGGGTCAAACGGATTTCAAGTCACCTGTAATGTATGCAAATTCATAAAACCTTCTAAAGTGCTTAATTTAAAAAAGTTAGATAAGTATTGTCAGAGCATAGTTCTGTAATAATTTATAACCCATTTAATATATATAAATTTCATTAGAGGGATGAAATTGTTTTCAGGTTGGCCATACCCCTTTTGCCCTGTACAAAAAATTACCCAGTATGACTAGTCACTGAACTTGCCTGTTTTGCTACAATTTTACCACTAGCTTTTTAGTCACTCAAGTAGTTATTACTTATTACTGCTGTTTTTTTGGAACTCTAATTTTGTAAACAACTTATGACTGTCTATATACACTTTTCTGGTTAATGAACCTTTGTTTCTTGGCTTTTCTTGCACATAGGAACGGAAGTCATTTGATGAGAAATTCATTCGTATGGACACAAATAGGCTGTGTGAGTTAACATCTGCTGCTGACAGTCTGCAATTAAAGCCATTAGTTGATCTTACCAGTCGGGCACTTGCAAGAATGATAGAAGGAAAAACTCCCGAAGAGATTCGTGAAACTTTTCATATACCTGACGATCTAACTGAGGTAATTTGTGTTTTCATGTCCATCTGTAAATCAAATGCTTTATTGTAGTAATCCATTTGAGGTTCAATTGCTGCAGGAAGAAAAATTAGAGCCTTTGAAAAATATAACTGATGATCCGCGGATACGATTATTGAATAGACTATATGCAAGAAAGAGGAAAGAACTAAAAGAAAAAGAGAAACTCAAGGTACTTTTGTGTTTCCATTAATTGTTTATTCTCGTCAATATGTGCTTTACTTTGCATGTTTGAGATTAGAGGGTGGCAATTTTGAGCCATTTGCTTATATTTGGTTGATTCGGGATATATTTCATCTCTAAACTAGTAAATAGAAGAAAGTCAAATTTCCTTTTTAAAACAAAAAGTTAGGTTTGTAGGATGGTTCGAACGTGTTGAAAGTCTGCCAACGTGCATATCTAATGCATAAACTTGTATTCAGGTCACCCCAACCCAATTCTTTTTGACCTTTGCAAATGTTACTTGTTTTCGTCATTAGCCAACCCGTCTGACCCACCCATTTTGCTACCTGTAGTTAGTTTATAACTTTGTGGTGACAATGTTATTTCTTGTCACATTCCATATTTGAGACTGATGGTTATTTATTTGGATTTTCAGAACGTTGAGGTTGAAGCAGAGCATGTAGATGATCGTTCGGTGGATGAACTCTTGTCGTTTATTAATGGAGAAAATGGAGGTACCTCTTTATCTCTCCAATCTCATATGTATGCATAACTGTCTCCTCTTCTCCATTTTCGATTTTGTGTTTCTTATTTCATGTTGGTTCATCCATGTATGTTGTTTGATATGCTTGTTTAAATGACGTTTGTTTGTGATCTTGATTTACGTTCATATTTTGATTGTTAGCTTAATTATAGCTCCTATTGTTTCATTCTTTTCTGGCTTGGAATCTGGTATCAATGGGAAGTAATTAGTTCAGTCTTGCAGATTCAAAGGAAGTAAAAACAGCAAAGCACAAAAAGAAAAACCGTAAAAGAAAGGACCAACAAAAGAATGCTCCTGTATGCGCTATTTCAAACGCCTCTTCTTCTCCAAACAATGCCAACAAGGTCCATAACCCAAAAATACAATCCTAAAATCATTACTGGTAGAATTTCATAACCATCATACTTGACTTATAACTTACAAACCGACCATTGCTTTTGCAAAAAATAAAAATTAAGTCTTCACGAGTTAGCAGATTTTGGTGAACTGTGGAAATGTAATCCAAAAGTCATTGTGCTTGGAATTCTTTTGTTCAAAATTCACACATTGTAGTGTTACTTTTACCTACTTAGATGAACAATGGTCTGTTTGCAACTCTGCTACGAATAACCAATGTATGGTGGCTCTAGAAGTAAATTACCTCCAAAGGTTTTATCATCGATACTTTATTCGAAGAAACTCATTAACTAAACAGATATTTGTTGTATGTTTCAGGAATCAAATGGTATTAGTTCTGTGGGGCTTGATGATAGGGTAAAAAGTCATTGCTTACCTGATATCGGTGAGCTTTTGAAGTTACAAAATGCAGAAGATGATAGATTTGGACTTGAGGATGAATTTGATGATTGTGATATAGGAGATGAGATAGATCCTGAAATAAAAGAGCAAATTGACCGGTACTGCCTTATTTTTGGAACAAAATTTTGTTGCATTAATTGAACTTTGCAATGATTATGTGCCTAATAAACATGCCTAAAAACATACCTAAAAACATACCTATGTTTTTTGGGTAAAAGGGATTACCCTGGTCAGATAAAACATACCTATGTTTGGCGTATGGCTTAGACATTTTCTCTCTCCTTAAATCACCTTTGTCAATCTCCCTCTTGGGTATACAATTTTTCTTTTCTTATTATAAGATTCTGAACTATCTCAAAATGAACTTCTTTGATTGAGAATGTGATGTTTAAAATTCCAGTGAGCTCTCAACAATGCATTTGTAGTGTTACACTGTTGCTTAATGCGATTTCCGAATTTTGCTTTGCATAAAATTGTGAAAAACCTTGTTTTTGATACATTTTCATGGATATCCCATGTCAAGTTTGATGACCAGACTTGATGGAAGGATCTAACGGAACTTGTTCCGAGCAAGTTGAACTTCAATATTGTTGAGGCTTTAATTGTGTAACATATTATTTTTCGATAAAAAGGACCTATATGCACACATGTCGTGTTCCACAATGTGTAGCAGTAGTTTATAGTTTCATCTTCTTCATCGTTTAGAAAAAAAGGTATGATTCAGGATTCTATGCCCATCTTTTTAATCTGATCTGCTATCAAGATTGTTCTAATTAACATTTCATTGCGTGCTTTCATGTTTGTATGAATTTCTTTCCTATCTGTTTTACATTCTTGATATGGCATGTAATTGCCAGAAAGATTACTAAATGGAATCCATAAATACATCATCAGTATGCTTTCTGGTTTCTCATTTCTTTGGTTTTTCAGAGAAGTAGAGGACTTTGCTCGAAGGTTGAATTCTGATTGGCCAGAGAGAGTGCAAGAGCTTTTATCTCTTGGCCAAGAACGAAGACCAAGTTTATATACTGTTAATGGAAATGGTTGCTCAGCAAAACGTTCATGTACGCAATTTCGACCAAGTTTTATATACTTTTGTATTTTTCTCAGTCAATTTTTCCTTCTGTTTTCTGTATGCAATTTCGACCAATTTACTGATGAATGGGTGGATTTGGGTTGCTTTCTATCCAACCGGGTCAAATAAAAAGTTAGATTAAATGGGTATGGGTCAAATGGGTTTAAACTTACTTGAAACTAATTCTGCATGCAACTTCCTAAATGGTTTTAGTTAAGGATTTAGAATATAGCTGTAATATTTTTGCTTTTGTAATAATAATGTACTGGGTAATTACTTGTAAAATGGACACAAAGGGTTTGTGGGTCAACCCGGCTTGACCTGTTTGACCCTATACTGAAAAATGCATCGAGCATTTTAACCTGTTAATCTTGCCAACTTTAGTTTGTGTATCCAGGTAGTGCCTTGTACTCCATGTTCTAGATATAGTGACTATCTGATGACAAAAAGACCGACACATAAAAAGCTGTCTTGACTATGTAGGATGTCCTAGATAAATGAAAGGAATGGTATATAATAAACTAGATGATTAAAAGCAAAAGGTCATATCAATTATGCCGTACAAATGTTCGTGCTAGATATAGTCTGCTAAATGGTTCTTTGCTTTTTACCCTTGGATATGGTTCATAGCATATTGAGTCGTTCTTCCCTTTATTTACCCTTAAATAGGCTGGGACTGTCAAAATTTTGTAGACGTTATGCAACTGAACTGTATAATGGAAAAATGTACAGACTTTTCCCAATGCACTCTCATAAAGGAAAATTGGTAAAATCCGTTTCGTGACTATAAGGTTCTGTGTTCGATTGGTGGATGCAGATTGTTATGTGTAACTTGAATTGTTTGGCAACCTGAATGGGTTTTGATACTTGGAAACAAAATTATAGTATTTTTTTTTAGTGTAAAAAGGTTGAAATAAAATTATTCACCCGTGCTGCCCAGTAATACCATTGATTGTTCTAATGTGTGTTGTTTTACCAATTGGCTGCCTACTGATGTTAACTCCTCTACATCCGGTAATGAACAGGCTCGACAGGGTTGGAGAAGCATGATAAGTGATCTCTGTTACGGCAAAGGCTCGATTTTGACATTCAGAAAGAGATTAGAATATGCATGGTCTCGAATGTAAACCATCTAATTATGTTTCTTTTCCTTTTACTTTTTGTTCCTTGGTCAAACATAATGATGAAATTTTGATTTGTTTTACTGTGGTTGGATAATAATCAAAGGTGTACTTATTATAATAGCGGGAAAAAAGAACTGTGCTAAAATACATAAATAGCTAGAGAAAAACTAAGACCATCAGGAGTTAGTGGATCGTGCATTTTAAAATGTTATAATAGTGTCGTTTAATAAAGATGAGAACTCTACTGTAAATACGTGAAGGCTAGAGGAAAGCTACGAAGTTATTGATGTCGTGCATTTTAAAATGATACATACTATTTCGAGTAATGTTATACTTTCCTTATCATATGTTTTTCTTCTTTGTTTGCACGAGTTATCATAATATGTGCTACTTCTGTTATTGTCACGAAAGAAGCTTAGAAGGATGATATATTATTATTGTTCATGTGCAAATTCTTACTTAAAAAACCAATGTTATCAACTTATCATCTTTTTTTAGTTTTCTATAACAAAATGTCAAAATGATACGACTAGTATTTAACGAATTTCAGATTAAAGATTATATGGTGTTCAAATTTTGTCAAGCATCTTTATACATAATTGAGAAGATGGGAATATAAAGGTTTAACTCAAAGTATTTGTTGTTCGTCTCATTGTCTCTAGTTTTTTAGATTTTATTAAAATTATACGAAAGAATCAGAATCAAAGTCAGTTTATTACAGTAATCTCGGCATCAATTTTACTTGTACAGAAAGACAAGTACTTCTTTCGTTTCAAAATCATCGTGTATCTTTTATTTTACATTGCCCCTCCCCAAAACATCATATGCTTCTGAAATGAAAACACACCGACGTCAAATTAGTTACATAAATTTAAAAAAATATTAGTTAAAGAGATGACCGTCATTCCTTCATAAATATTAGGAGACCATCAGATGTCCACCCCTATTTAGTAGAGCTCGATTCAAACTACGCTAGGGGGATGCAAAAATCGGTTTGATCTAGAAAAAAACAAATAATCATTTTGAAAATAGGTTTGTTATACATTTCCAGAGCTGGTAGAACGAAACAGTTCTACCATGCAAAAAAGTTGGTAGAACGGACACCCAACTAGTTTAAATTGGTCTTTCAGTTCCAGTTTGTCGTTTCAATACAATGAAGGCTAATGCCAACGAGCACAACTGAGCGAACTCTATTCCAGTATTCAACTCTCAGTGCAATATGTACAACAAGTTCCTGTTATATTACTGCTCTACATTTCTCTACTTACATTTTGGAGAAAGATGTTACTCCAAAAATAAAAAATTCTTCAAAGCCGTGTACAAACAAATCCAAAACAATATACAGCTTTTACTACAAGAAGTAAAACTTTCTAATGCATTAATCATTCTTGTTCAACCGTTTATGCTTGCCATAAAGGTCTTACCTTGGAGAATAGAATATTGGTGTCGCAAATTGGATGACTAATGCATTAGTTAGACCTCTTGTAGTTAAAGTTGTACATGGTACCAGATTCGACTGTTCAACTCTTGATAAAGATTGTATCGTCTATAAAGTAAGATCTGTGCTGCAAATTACACTTTAAGGCAAACTAGTAGTGTACTCTGCAGAAGGTTGGAGTTGCACATGCGGGCAAATCCTGTCAGGTTCGCCTCTTGTCCAAAGGTGTCTTAGGTCGCCTCGCTTTGCTCCTAATGTTATAAACGTGCCTGAAAATATGGTGGTACTCATGGTTTAGTTTTAGAAGCAATAAAGCAAATATAACTACTCAAATAAAACTAACCTATTGTGAAAGGAACGATGTAAAGCAATGCCGGTTGACCATGTCCGTCCATTAAGTTCAAGGCAACATATGTAATAAGCAGACCTGCATCATGAAAGGTTTACCACTTGAGCCTTGAGTTATAACAAAAAATAACAAGACCATCAAGTATTGATAAGGTGGTAAAACAGGAGAGGGTGGGTTGGGTAATGGGTTGGTATGGATATTTTCAATAGAAAACCAAACCCGAAATCGGATATCATTCAGTCAAGGCCTGGCTTGGGCCAGGCATGGTACATACTACTCTTTTAAATGCAAGAGACAAGGGATGGTTTTAGTGATCCCCACCCTGCAAACCCAATTAACTTAAAATGATATACCCGAATAATATTGATGTTTAATGTAAATATATGGAACACCCGAATTCTAGTTCTAATTACCTAAACAAGATCTTGAATTAGCCCCTGGTTCATTGTTTTATACTAGAGGGGTACCCGCGCAATGCGGCGGCGGCAGCGGCACGCAATGGGGGTAGTATAGTTTAGTAGATAAATGATATATGGTGTAAATATGTAAGAGGGATAATATGGACATTTCAAAATCTGAATTTTAAGACATTCCAAAAATAAAAACCCCAAAATGATCAACTATGCTGGACTGACTCGCATCAATGAAGAATATACTTGACATCAAATTCTTCGTAAGTCCGAAAGTGCACGTGTTTTTTAGAGCATACAGTAAGAGTTACAACTTATAGATCATTAATAAATATACCAATTATCTTAGGCAAGGATACCCACAAACCTGAATGTTGTACACCCACTCGGTTGTGGTTTCTGGAGTCTTTGAAGAAAAAATGGTTAAATTATCGAAAATCCAATATCTTGATTATTTTTTTTTAAAATATTTATTGTAATAATTACTTAAAGAAACATTTAGCTTTAAATTTCCAATAGAAAGAATATCCAATAAATTTAGGCATATGCCACATATTCATACTGAAAATTGTAGAAAATGAATATGCCTCCTAAGAGTAGATTGTAAAAGAGAAGGTTCCGTTGGAACAATTATTTATTCAGGGTACCACTTTGCTTTTCTTTACAAAATAAAGGGAAGAAGTGGGAGGCAGTGTGGGGGGAAATGACAATATATATATATATGCAGCTAAAAGCCAAAAAGGAAAGTACCGCTAGTCGAACAAGATGTTCATAAAGACAATATCAGATTACACCATAGAGCTACACAACATTGTTGTAAACAACCATCATTTTAGTAAATATGCTACAGAGGAAAAAGAGCAAATACAAGATTTTGCAAAAATGAGCAGAGTTGGATGATAAGAACTTCAAGTGTGCTAGTATGATAAGTAGTAGTATTGGCTGCCAATACTACTACTTATCATACTAGTATACTTGAAATTCTTATCAGCAGTTTTCATCGATTTACAGCAGCCCAGCACAGTGACAGTTTTCGGTCCAACCCAGTTAACCCGAGCCCGAACCCGACCAACCAACTTCCGATCCAGGCCTCGGGTCTCCTTTTTCAGTGACTTCGGTTTTTGGGTTTTCCCGGTCCGGGATGGGGTTTTGACCCGATCTCATCCCTAGTAAATAGTGTAGTTCCTAGTATTGAATTTGTTATTTGTTAATATCTGACTGGGTTACCTGGGGATTGACCCAGGATTCCATTGAGCTATATAAAAGTTGTTGTAATATATGAACTTTGCTTTTTAATAAAAAAAATGATCATAACAATTTCAAGGGTTTAAGCTATTATTGCATATTTCAACAGTCTACTGAAAATCATTGTTACTTTTGCATTTCACCGAGCAATGGTTCGTATAACCAACAAAATAGCAAATAAATTCCCTCCACATGTAGATGAGTTTTCGTACCTAATCCATAAGCAATCATTGTCCATAAGAAATATCCCTCTCGCAGACTCTTGTTGGACAACCAATCATACCTGTAAATTCAAAAAAATGATGTTAGACTTATAACCACTAATTATCTGATATATGCAAGCTACAGAATAGAAAACGGGGCCCACTATCACATCTTCATTCATCCTGGTGACATACAGACATATAAAATGAAAAGGAAGTATTTGTGGGCCGGACCAGCCAGATCAAACTGTTTTGACGTTTGAAATATTAGAGTTTTGACCGCAACTCAAACTGACATGTACCTAACCCGCCATACCCGCATCCATTTTGCCACCTATAGGCTGATGAGTTTGAAAGATAAATTTAAGCAACCATTCAAACCTTAATGAAAAGGCTACTAATAATCCCGGTAAAATTATGTCACCGAATCCGATGATACTGTAACCACCCCAAGGATCAAACATTCGTGGGATTTTCAGTAGCATTGGAATGCCATCTTCTCCACTCTTATCTCCACGAGCTACCTGTGTTTGTAAAAAAAACAGTCAATGCTGTGCTGATGCCAAGAACAAATAAACTTCAAAATATAAGATCAGAAAACTCACCACTATCATGACACTTTCATGGAACATCCATTTAGAAACAAACACCCAGAATATATCATACAAGAAAGCACAGCTAAGGAGAACTGTTCCCACCTAAATTCATCAAATAAAAACAAAAACTGATTCAACCAGAAAGAAAAATCAAACAGAAGGTTAAAAATTAACTCTTGAATTGATGTGACTAATATTACAACCGTGCTATGGTGGTTGGATTCATAATAATGAATGATTACTAAAAGATAATCACAGAAGATTTAACAAGTTCAGAATTACGTGGAGATTTTGAATTGATGCTTATACTTTCTATCGAATAATAAAAACCAAAAATAAAAACAAACATTGAAACAAAAACTTGAAAATATTAGGTAGTTAGGGATTATTACCTGTAGATGTAAGTAACTATGACCAAATGTATATGTTATGTAAAGATTTCGTAAAATATTTATGCCATGTAATTAACTACAAAATCTGTCCACTTAATGTATGTTACTTGATAAATGCTTACGTGTAACAGGTTAGTACCATATCAAATGCCAAGTTGGATTCAGATGCCATGTATATTACATACAATAGACATTTAGCCATAGTTCAGTACATTTTATAGACTTCCGGTGGATTCCAATCTCCGGTCATCTTCTCCGGCGAATTTCCAACCAACTTCGACAACACCATTTTTTCAACGATAAAAAAAATCAATCCACGTTCAAAACATCATTTCCATAACAATCATGTTCTTTAATTCTTATCTTAAAACACAATTACAGCACATTCAAAATCCAAACTTAAATACTTTTTATATAAACAATACACATAATTCTGTATATAAAACCCGGATGACATTATAAATAAATAAATATATTTAATTAATATAATATATTTAATTAATATAATATATTTAATTAACAAGATATGAATTATTAATATTTAATTAACAAGATATAAATAATAACATTAAATTAACAATAATTAAAAAAAACATATTAAAGTAATATGTTAGATCAAAATTTTACATTTTTTTAATCGTATTAAATATATTTTATTCTTTTGAAAAATCTGCCATTCACCCACATCGAGAAAAAGGGAGAAGACATCTCAATATATTGAAGTGAAAGAAACACAAACTAGATTACTCAAATCTTTCACCTTTCCCCACCAGTAAAAGAAATACGAAAAAGAACTCAAAGATCAAAACACTACTCAACCAAGTCCATTCTCTAAATCTTCCACCATTAATTTTTTGTAATAACTCACACCTAAATCTAATAAGACCGTCCTTCACTTCTGGCTTTTTAGAGTTGTGGCGTTGATGATGACAACGGTGTACGCCGGTGGTTGCGGTGTTGATGATGACGAAGCAGAAATTCCGGCGGTCAAACTCCATAGCTTCCGGCGGTGGCTGTTTTCTTCCTTTTCTTTAAATTTTGGGTCTGGCCACCAGCATGGATCTGTATATAGATCTCTGTATATATAGATCTATATATCTATATATATATATGATATATAACTCAAGAAGTATATATGATATAACTTCAGAAGTATAGATACAGGGACGATTATGATGATGATAGATAATCTGGATTTTTGATTTGTTAGTTGATGAGTTGGTTATGATGATAGATAATTTAATTTTAAAACATATTGAGAGATATATAAATAAGAAAGAAATAAAAGCATATAGATATAGAGTGATGATGATAGATGCATAAATATTAATTAATTGAAAGAAAAAAAAACGTTTAGAGTTAATTACGTTTTTGGTCCCTATGTAATTTACTCTGTTTAATATGTTTGATAATATGTTTTTCCAAGTCATCGGCCATGTAAGGTTAAAGAGGTGAGTCAACAACGCCACATAAGCATTTTAATTTTAATTAATAAAAATAAAAGTGTATCCGGTTACCTTTTAAGCAGGTCACCCTATACGTTAAGTGGACAGATTTTGACTTTATTACATGGCATAGACATTTTACGAGATCTTTACATAACATAGACATTTGGTCATAGTTAGTTACATCCACAGGTAATAATCCCTAGGTAGTTATGTCATTAAGCATTATGGCTGCTAGAATCTAAATGAAAGGAACACGACCCACTTCGAATAAAACTTTATAATTACCTTGAGATTAGGCACTTGTATTATCTGGATTACAGTGATTATCAACGCAACACCCTGGTATAAGAAGAAGATAAAAAAAAATGAGATTACTATTATGCAACTCATCTCTTTCAACTTCTCAAGGCACCTAATAGAAAATAACTAGTATGTACCCACGCAAGGCAACGAGAAAAATACTTCGTAGTCAGCAATAAATGCTGGTGGTCGTGAATCGTCTTGCTTCGTGACTCATTTTAGTTATAATGTTGAAATTATTAAGTTTTGTTAGAATGAATTATAGTATGGTTCTAAATATTAGTGGTAGGGTGAAATTTTGGTTGAGATTAAAGGTAATGAGATGGTTGAGAGATGAGTGGTTGGGATTAAAAGTTATGAGGTGTTTAAAAGATGAGTGGTTGTGATAGATTAAGGAATGAATATTATATTAATTTAAAAAACTTTTGGAGTGTAGTGGCTTAAATGCATTATAAAGAAGTATAGATATAGATTATAAGCATATCAATGTGCAGTCTACTGAGAATGTGGTAGGCCACATGAAATCATCTCATATATAATTGTTTTCATTGCAAATAATAATAATAATAATAATAATAATAATAATAATAATAATAAATTAAGCCAATGGAAAATGTATTAAATGAAAATCTAATTAAGTAGAAACATAAAAATAGTCAAGAACTTGCATATCAGTTACATTTCAAGAAGTTGAAATCTGATTATATAAGATAGGGAAGCATTGATCTTACAAGTATATCTTGCCCTATCCAAGCAAAATGGTGCCGGCGATAAGCAGCCCATACAACAGCACATATCACACAGAATGGAGAAACAACTAGTGTCAAATGTGATACCGCTCCTAGAAAAGGGACCTTGATGAATGTTTTTGCAGCATGTTCAAATGATCTGATACTGCATTTATTAAACTGTTGAGTCAGACCTATACATACATCCTCATTTGTAAGTAAAAACGTTTGAGTTTATAATTGTTATCCACGTAACGTTTCATATATAAAAAGTAACAAGGAAACGTATGGAACATGCGTACCATGATAACAAGGCCACTAAACAAGTTTGCAGGCCCTGAAAAATGGAAAGAGTAAGAGTCCATTTAATTCATATAAAATTGAAGAACTCATTTCCATTCCTTCTGATCAAAGCAATAACAATCACATTATTAATATGTGAAGGATTACATACCTCAACACCCCCAATGGCAAATAGGACAACTAAGACCTCGATAAACGCATACGACATCATCCTGTAAAGCATGACTAAGAAACACGAAGCAACCACCACAAACACAAATGCCGATGTGGTGGTGATCTCCACCACTCCACTAGAATAAGATGGTTCCATACTCAAGTACTCGTCAGAAGCATCCTGAGAACTTCAATAACTTTAGGCTCCTCGTTATGAGAAGGTAAATGGTACACACCCTTCTTAAGGGATGGTAAATAAATATATGATAAGTACAGATGGCAAATTGGGCAGGTGAGGTGATGGGTCAATACAGGTTCGCATCAAAACCGGGTGGGTTGTCCCACAAAAGTTTTGTAGAAACGTTTTAAATTTTTATAACTACTAGTGTGTCGAATATGAATACAAAATTATACTTTCAATAAAAATCTAAAACTAATAATTAAGAATATAATGAATTAGGAGTTATGCATTAGGAATACACTAGGCAAATTGCAAACCATATGACCCATTTCCTTATTAGCTAACTTTCTTAATTTTAGCCATTTGACCCGTCAGAAGTAAAACATGTAGCCAGAACCGACCCATTGATAAGTAAATGCATCAAAATAGCCACCTCTAATGAGAAACTACAAGAACCTTTAATAGTTTGTCCTGCTCAATGGCTGATTCTCGGGCACTCCAGGCAGACCAGTAAGATGCACAGAGTATAGTACCCACAGCCATAAGCCATAAAAACACCTCGGCAACGTCAACCACTGGGCGTTTTGGAGAGTATAGCTGCACAAAAACTGAGAATATAGCATATCATCATCTTACTGTTCAACTTTCAATTGTATAAGGTTGGTTTTCGTTATTTCTTACTGAAAATGCAACTTACCGTTCAATTTTTGCCCGAGACTTCCTTTCAAGCTTTTACCAGCATCTTGCGGAAGCATGACTACTGGGATGCCAATATCAACATTAGGTTCATCTGCCTCACACACCATCTTGAAGAGTTCTGTAGAAGGATATACATTAGCACAGCACAATAAGTTCAAAACCGTGTCTTGTATCTATATATAGTACGGTATAACTCTCCAAGATAACCCTTGAAGATGTAAAACGATGACTTTTTTAATCGTTCCAATATATGTTAATAACAACAATCTATATCGGAAATGTATATACCTGTACTATTGTTAATAATGAGAATGGCTGAAGCACCAGCAGCTTCAGCAACATTTGCCTTGGTCGTAAAACTACAATTCCCTCGGTGCACAAGAATAACTTCACCAGTAAGCTACATACATGCACACTTATCATTAAAATGTCTCAAAAAAAAAAGGAATATATATATATAAGCAAAAATTATTAAACCTTGTTTGTAGGAGTAGTACAACAGTCGGGAGGGTCTGCAAAAGTAACTCTTGTTTTATTAGCATCCTTCTCCTTGGAATCCAAAGTGGGACCAAATCGTGCACCAACACCAACAAATTCATCTTCTTCTTTATCATTAATCCAAGTTGGAACTTTCACCTGTCAATGTATATCAAATATTAAAAGTTAGTTCATTTAATGTTTTCCTCGTTTTTTGTTTTATGTGTTACATATTCATTTCTACTCACGTCAAGTAATTGGACCCAAAATCAAATATTCAGGGGAACCAAAAAATGAACGTGTTAGACCTTAGATGTCAAAACCAATGGAAGCTAAAATATATAGTTCACGTAAAAGATCAGGGATGAGTATTTGAGCATGGATCCAACTTTAGTCAATAGTCTATACGTATATGTCCAACTAAGGTCGCTTCTATTACGTATATCCAACTTTCGAATAGAGCTATTGAACATGGCAGGCTCAACTTTTGCTGATGTTGCGCATCTATATAAGTTACCACTTCAGCCATACTAGTACCGGATACATACAATAGCGGTATATAATTGATGGATACATTTCCATCTTTCAAATCACTTAAGCAAAATATAATTGATGCATCTAACAATAATTACACATTATAAAACTAGCGACAAAAAAAAAAAGAAAAAAAAAGTGCATTACAAGAAAGTAAATATAAACACAATTCATACATATATGTGTCATATATCGATAGATGTAATAATGAAATAAAGTTGTATCTATCTATCTATCTATTCACTAATACCATATCATATTTCAACTATTCTGGTCATATTGAGTGATCATACAGTGTGTGTGTGTGTGTGTTTACCTAATTCACACGAAGTGTGTGTGTGTGTGTATATACAGTAAAGTAATAATAATGGAAAGGAATTACCAGAACAAAATCGTTATCACAGCCAGGTCTAGTAGGAGATTTATCATCGTGATGAACTATATCGCCGGCGAATACTACGCCGGAAATTACTGTAATTAAAATCAGCCTAAGTACGACTGCTGCTGTTGACTTCATTAATTAATTAATTTGATTGATTGTTGATTATTTATTGCATATGGATCAGTATACAAATTAGTTGATGAAATAGTAGTAGATTCAACAAAAACTTTTGAAAATTAATTACTATTATTATTATTAGGGTTATTCAATTTGTTTATTGTGATTATGATACGATAAGGATTATGACTTGACCAACGGCGACGGAGAACACGGCACGAAATGCTAAATTGGATTTTATTATTAATATTAATTAATATTAATTTATCTTATGCATGTAAATACAATACAACAAGCGCGTGAATAGGCCACTCAGTTTTTCCTTCTTTTCAAAATTTAGAGGGTGTTTGGCCTCATTAGTATGTAACTTATGTTTAGGTTTACAAACTTATGTTTAACCACGTGAAAATATAAGTCGTAAGTTTGAAAAATGGGAAAATCATATACACTGCAGCAGTGCTTTCACATTCATGGCAAATTTTTTATTTTTTTTCATTTGATCACGTGGGGAGGGTGTTTGTGAGAGTGCAGTACCGTCCAGTAGCTGGACGGATCATTACCCCTTGAAAAATATGTGATAAAGATCCGTTACATCGTTCATGACATCACACTTCAATAATACATATGGAAATATTTAGATAGAAATATTTAGATAGAAAATTCTAGCACATGCTTAAATCACTTTAAGAGTGACTAAGATCTTATTTTTACTTGAGCACACTTTGCACACGTTTAGCAAACTAATAAAAATTTCTTTCTAATACTTCTTTCTCTAGTTTCTCTCTATATTTCTTAGTCTTTTGGTTCATTTGAGTTCCTGAGTTCTTAAGCGACTCAACTTGAGTTCTTATGTGCTTAGAGACCAAACATCTCCTTAATTAGGGAGTTCATATTTGTTCGTTTAATTAAATGAAAACGAACCTTGCTGTAACACCCCAAGATTTTAAAAGTAATAAAATAATCTATTATTGTAGTTTTATCTTTATAATAAGTTCCTAGTATTTATTTTTGAGATATGGGACTTTACTAGTTGGAACTTTAGTGGATAGTGGGTATTACACCCACCTATTTTGAGAAAGAAGCCGTAGCAGTTGGTGAAGACCAACATTTCACTCCTTGAGCCATACTTCAATAATCAAAAACCCATTCCTCTCTTCAATTATTTTCCTTTCATTTTTTTATCTTCTTGAAATCAATCCATTTTCTAATAATAAGCAAATCAACCCCCTCATTCATGTGTTCTATCAAGTGAGCAATTGTGTGTATGATTATATTAGAAGAAGAAGAAGAAGAAAACATAGTTTCATTTCCTTCCATAAATCATTTCCAAGGTAAGAATCATCCTTTCCTAATTTTGGGATTTAGGGTTCATGCAATTTAATGAAATTGGGGATTTTTATAGAAATGATGATTTTGAGGTATTATTTTAGAATGTGGTTATGAAATTACTAGTAAATGATATTAGTGTGAGTAGAAATGTTTAAATGTTAATCTTTACTAGACATGTAGTAATAAACGTGGCATTATGCTTTAGAAAAGCTAGTAAAATGAGTTTGATGATGAAAACCCAAGTTTCATGGAAAATGTATTGAGGTGGGTTAATGGGGATCATGAGAATGGGATTGGTTAGTGAGAATGATGAAGATGATCTCATGTATATGTTTTGATGAAAATGATATTTGATATGGTGGTGTTGTTAGTTAGTTGAATAAAAGATTGACCATGAAATGTTAGTAACTAATTATAGTCGAATATGAGAAAATGGTATTTTGATAAATGGTGGTGTAACCACATTGTTATAATCGAGATAATGGAAACGATGAATTTCGTGTGTAAAATGATATAACCATATTGAAATGGTAATTGTATTGAATACGAAAAGGAGATTTTGATATGGTAAGATTACTCGATAGTGTGATTTGATAAATCGAGTAAAAAGGGGAACTAGTGATTTAAGGTTATGGTTAGATAACCTTGTATGTGAAAGATGGCCTTATGTATGTTTTGTGATTTG